>JAENJI010000982.1:0-17500 GCA_018901935.1 Pugionium cornutum | reverse complement strand
CCGGTCCCCTTGATGACACCGCCGACTCCGGGATCAACTTGGCCGGTCCTGAAGTCATTCCGGCCAGTACCACGCACAATCCAGCCGGTACAGGCTATCCAGCCGAGTACACGCACACTTCCACTTCTACAAAAGAGGACTCGGACCAAATGAGCTACCAGCTCCAGGACATGCACTTAGAGGAAGTATCTACACCAGTGGTACCTCCAGGAGCAATGACAAGAAGCAGATCAAGAGCACTCTTCCACAAATTCAGCTTATGGGTCGACAAGCTTCTAGAGGAAGAGCAGCAAAGGACAATGGGCCAGAAGAGCAAATTAGAGTCCAAAGGCTTCTCAACAACACAAGGAACATCAGAGACTTGGGCTTTAGTGGCAAGAGAGGTCAGGACCCAAAGATATTTAACCCTACTCCAAGTCGAAGACTAGGAGCAAGGCGTGTGCATGCCACAAGGACGGCCACCTTCCATTTCTTGGCCGTGAGGTGAGTTAAGGTAAGTTTACATTCTAATATATGCCTCTTTTTGTTTTGCAGGGTAGGATCTAGTTGCTTTAGAGTTTTGAGTCAAGAACATTTTAGGAATAGGTCCTTTTTCGGTTATACACTTTTGTATTTTTTCCTTTTGTGCACTTTTGTAAACTTTCCTTTTTCTTATTTGAGTTGACCCTAGTAGGTCAAGCTGTCGAGCATATTAATAAGGCTCCTTCCAGCATTGTAGTTCGACAACCTTTTGATTATTAATAAAGTAGAACTTTTTCCTACAAGCTTTCTCTCAAAAGAGACTTGTGCGCTTAGAACCTAGTTGAGACCAGCCCTCCTAGCTCTAAGTTTGTGATTTATCACGAGGTTCATCACCCCTCGTGTGGTTCACTTCACCCTTCCATCGTTTACCAACCCGAAAACCCCTATCCAGAAGCCTAAGGTTGAGTTTCTCACCTAATCTTCTACAAACAGCCCACGCGCATACATCCTTGAATAAAGGCTTGTATCATTTTGGTATCAGAGCTTAAAGCTCCTAAACCAGGTTGTTTCTATCCTTTTGCTTGTTTTGTTTTGTGTTCTTGCATTAGTTTAAGTCGCATTCAAGAAAAATCAAAAAAATAACCTCAAACTCCAAACCGAGTGCATCTAGCCTCCTACGTGTATCACTAGGGTTTAGATTCACTTTTTGCATTGCATTCACGTTTTCCTTTTTGTTTAATTCATATTTCCATTAGTTTTAAGTTAAATTAAAAAGAAAACAAAAAGAAAAGAAAAGAAAATAGGAAAATACCCAAAGGATTTCGAATTGGACAGCTAGCACAAGTTGTCTAGGAAGTTTCCTTTTTCTCTTGTACTCGAATTTCCTTTCTTTAGAATTTTTCCTTTTTGCATTTTTTTCAAACCACATATAAAAAGAAAACTCTCCTAATAATTTAGGAGCACCCTAATTATTTTCTTTCTTTGTAGCACACATGGGAGAAGAGAATAGAGACGCAGCTGAAGCCATGATGGCCATGTTCACCACACTCCAAACACAACTCGCATCCATAGGCGAGAGGTTGGAGCGCGTGGAGAGACCAGTAAGATTCCAGGCCATAAGGCACGTGAGAGCTGAGCAAGATCGTCCTGAGGGTCCTGAGTACCTTAGGACACGGCACGAACAGGAGGAACCCCAGCCAGATGGAGATGAGGACACGCAACCTCATAACTATCACCATAGGCCGAGAGTACCCCCACGGCAACCAGAGGCAGAAGATGATGGCTTTGAGCCATATGGTCTTCACCAGAGACCAAGAATGCCTCCTAGACGTCATGAGGATGGAGATGAACACACCTACAACCGCGTAATTCATCCTGATGTTAAGCTAACTCCTCCTAGTTTTGCAGGAAAAGTAGACCCCGAGGCTTACCTAGATTGGGAAAGAAGAATGGATCATATCTTTGATCATTACAACTAACCAGGACCTAGGAGAGTCTCAATGGCAGTAGCACAACTCACGGACAATGCCCTCATCTGGTGGGATCGTGAGGTATCTGACAGAAGGAGGAAGAGAATGAGGCCCGTAGACTCATGGGTCGACATGAAAGACCTCATGCGACAAAGATCAGTAGAGGAGTACTATGAAGAGTTCGAGAGGTTAAGGAACAGATTGGAGCTCAATGATGATGAAGAAGCATTGATGGCGCAATTCTGGGATGGACTCCAAGAAAGGATCAGCTGCAAGGTGGAAAGGCAAATCTACAACGACTTCAAGGACTTGTTCCACCTATCTGTGCAAGCTGAACAGCACATCAGACGTAAGAGCCAAGACATCCGCAGCAAGCCTAAGACACCTTGGGCACCAAGCAACATGCCTAAGACAGTGGACAAAGGCAAAAGCGTAGAGATCGAGTCAAGGTTCAAGAGCAAGGCTCCTGAACCGACCCGTGACCAGAGAGAGCCTGGTAAGTCTTCTAACCCTCAAAGATCACGTGACATAATTTGTTTCAAGTGCAGGGGACGTGGACACATCTCAAGGGAGTGCCCAAACAACCGAGTCATGCTGATTACGGAGGCAGGAGAATATGAGTCCTAAGATGAAGAGCACTATGAACCAGAAGGAGAGTATGGTGACATTGAGTACCCTGATGTGGAGGAAGAGAATGAGGCCCGTAGACTCATAAGTCGACATGAAAGACCTCATGCAACAAAGATCAGTAGAGGAGTACTATGAAGAGTTCGAGAGGTTAAGGAACAGATTGGAGCTCAATGATGATGAAGAAGCATTGATGGCGCAATTCTGGGATGGACTCCAAGAAAGGATCAGCTGCAAGGTGGAAAGGCAAATCTGCAACGACTTCAAGGACTTGTTCCACCTATCTGTGCAAGCTGAACAGCACATCAGACGTAAGAGCCAAGACATCCGCAGCAAGCCTAAGACACCTTGGGCACCAAGCAACATGCCTAAGACAGTGGACAAAGGCAAAAGCGTAGAGATCGAGTCAAGGTTCAAGAGCAAGGCTCCTGAACCCACCCGTGACCAGAGAGAGCCTGGTTAGTCTTCTAACCCTCAAAGATCACGTGACATAACTTGTTTCAAGTGCAGGGGACGTGGACACATCTCAAGGGAGTGCCCAAACAACCGAGTCATGCTGATTACGGAGGCAGGAGAATATGAGTCCCAAGATGAAGAGCACTATGAACCAGAAGGAGAGTATGGTGACATTGAGTACCCTGATGTGGAGGAAGAGAATGAGGCCCGTAGACTCATGGGTCGACATGAAAGACCTCATGCAACAAAGATCAGTAGAGGAGTACTATGAAGAGTTCGAGAGGTTAAGGAACAGATTGGAGCTCAATAATGATGAAGAAGCATTGATGGCGCAATTCTGGGATGGACTCCAAGAAAGGATCAGCTGCAAGGTGGAAAGGCAAATCTACAACGACTTCAAGGACTTGTTCCACCTATCTGTGCAAGCTGAACAGCACATCAGACGTAAGAGCCAAGACATCCGCAGCAAGCCTAAGACACCTTGAGCACCAAGCAACATGCCTAAGACAGTGGACAAAGGCAAAAGCGTAGAGATCGAGTCAAGGTTCAAGAGCAAGCCTCCTGAACCCACCCGTGACCAGAGAGAGCCTGGTAAGTCTTCTAACCCTCAAAGATCACGTGACATAACTTGTTTCAAGTGCAGGGGTCGTGGACACATCTCAAGGGAGTGCCCAAACAACCGAGTCATGCTGATTACGGAGGCAGGAGAATATGAGTCCCAAGATGAAGAGCACTATGAACCAGAAGGAGAGTATGGTGACATTGAGTACCCTGATGTGGGGGAAGAGAATGAGGCCGTAGACTCATGGGTCGACATGAAAGACCTCATGCGACAAAGATCAGTAGAGGAGTACTATGAAGAGTTCGAGAGGTTAAGGAACAGATTGGAGCTCAATGATGATGAAGAAGCATTGATGGCGCACAATTCTGGATGGACTCAAGAAAGGATCAGCTGCAAGGTGGAAAGGGAAATCTACAACGACATCAAGGACTTGTTCCACCTATCTGTGCAAGCTGAACAGCACATCAAACGTAAGAGCCAAGACATCTGCAGCAAGCCTAAGACACCTTGGGCACCAAGCAACATGCCTAAGACAGTGGACAAAGGAAAAAGCGTAGAGATCGAGTCAAGGTTCAAGAGCAAGCCTCCCGAACCCACCCGTGACCAGAGAGAGCCTGGTAAGTCTTCTAACCCTCAAAGATCACGTGACATAACTTGTTTCAAGTGCAGGGGACGTGGACACATCTCAAGGGAGTGCCCAAACAACCGAGTCATGCTGATTACGGAGGCAGGAGAATATGAGTCCCAAGATGAAGAGCACTATGAACCAGAAGGAGAGTATGGTGACATTGAGTACCCTGATGTGGAGGAAGAGAATGAGGCCCGTAGACTCATGGGTCGACATGAAAGACCTCATGCGACAAAGATCAGTAGAGGAGTACTATGAAGAGTTCGAGAGGTTAAGGAACAGATTGGAGCTCAATGATGATGAAGAAGCATTGATGGCGCAATTCTGGGATGGACTCCAAGAAAGGATCAGCTGCAAGGTGGAAAGGCAAATCTACAACGACTTCAAGGACTTGTTCCACCTATCTGTGCAAGCTGAACAGCACATCAGACGTAAGAGCCAAGACATCCGCAGCAAGCCTAAGACACCTTGGGCACCAAGCAACATGCCCAAGACCGTAGACAAAGGCAAGAGCATAGAGATCGAGTCAAGGTTCAAGAGCAAGGCTCCTGAACCCACCCGTGACCAGAGAGAGCCTGGTAAGTCTTCTAACCCTCAAAGATCACGTGACATAACTTGTTTCAAGTGCAGGGGACGTGGACACATCTCAAGGGAGTGCCCAAACAACCGAGTCATGCTGATTACGGAGGCATGAGAATATGAGTCCCAAGATGAAGAGCACTATGAACCAGAAGGAGAGTATGGTGACATTGAGTACCCTGATGTGGGGGAAGTGCTGGTCACTAGACGTATCCTCAGTGCAATGGTGGATCCTTCAGAGACCATCCAAAGGGAGAACATCTTCCACAGCCGTTGCACCGTCAAAGGAAAGGTATGTAACCTCATCATAGATGGTGGTTCTTGCACTAACGTTGCTAGTGCGTATATGGTTGATAAGCTAGGTCTAGAGAGGACACGGCATCCTCAACCATATAGACTGAGATGGCTTGATGACAAAGTGGAGCTCAAGATTCATGAGCAAGTCACTGTGCCATTCAGTGTGGGCAAGTACCAAGATCAGGTCGTGTGCGACGTGGTGCCCATGCAAGCTGGCCATCTTCTACTAGGAAGACCATGGCAGTTTGACAAAGAGACCAGGCATGATGGGCGAACCAATCTATACACCTTCGTGCATGACAAGAGAAAGGTCAGCCTAGCTCCTCTTACACCTGCCCAAGTACATGAGCTACAACTCCAAATGAGTAAGGAAAAGAAACTTCTCAAGTCTAACTTTCTTATTCAACCTAGTCATGTCCGGAGAGCTTTAGCCTCGAAGGACTTAATGTTACTAATGGTTTTCAAGGAAGTGTTGAGTATAGAACAGGGACAGGTAGAGCTACCTCATGAAGTAGCAACACTCCTCAACAAATTCCAGGATGTATTTCCAGAGGAGATACCAGCAGGCTTGCCTCCTTTACGTGGCATAGAACACCAGATTGATCTAGTGCCCGGAGCAGCCCTGCCCAACCGGCCAGCCTACCGGATGAGCCCAGAGGAGTCCAAGGAGCTTGAGAAGCATGTCAAGGAGCTCCTGGAGAAGGGATATGTTCGAGAGAGCCTCAGTCCATGTGCTGTACCAGTGCTACTAGTGCCCAAGAAGGATGGGACTTGGCGCATGTGCGTGGACTGCCGAGCAATCAACAACATCACAGTCAAGTATAGGCATCAAATACCACGACTGGATGACATGCTAGATGAGCTGAGTGGAGCCACGGTATTCTCCAAGATAGACCTCAAAAGTGGATACCACCAGGTAAGAATGAAGGAAGGTGATGAGTGGAAGACTGCTTTCAAGACAAAGCAAGGGCTCTACGAGTGGACAGTCATGCCATTCGGCTTGACTAATGCCCCAAGCACCTTCATGCGCCTTATGAACCAAGTTCTTAGGGTGTACATGAGTAAGTTCGTTGTAGTTTACTTTGACGACATTTTAGTTTATAGTAAGTGCTTAAGGGATCACCTCACACATCTTGAGTTGGTGCTTAAAACCCTTTGACAAGAAGAGCTTTATGCCAATCTCAAGAAGTGCATCGTTTGTACTGATAAACTTGTCTTCTTAGGTTTTGTTGTAAGTTCAGAGGGCCTACAGGTTGATGAAGAGAAGATTCAAGCCATACAAGAATGGCCAACACCAAGCAACATCAGCCAAGCGAGGAGCTTCCACGGACTGGCCAGCTTCTACAGGAGATTCGTGCCCAACTTCAGCAGTATTGCCTCACCATTGACGGCAGTAGTGAAGAAGAATGTGGGATTCAGCTGGGGAGAAGCTCAGGAGAAGGCATTCCAGGCCTTGAAGGACAGCCTTACACACGCACCAGTGCTAGTCCTTCCCGACTTCAACAAGGCGTTTGAAGTGGAGTGTGATGCCTCTGGAATAGGCATAGGAGCAGTGCTAACCCAAGGAGGGAGGCCAGTGGCATACTTCAGTGAGAAACTAGGTGGTGCCTCACTGAACTACCCCACTTATGACAAGGAGCTCTATGCCCTTGTCCGAGCATTGGAGACTTGGCAGCATTACTTGCTTTCCAAGGAGTTTGTGATCCACACTGATCACGAGACTCTCAAACACCTCAGAGGGCAAACCAATCTCAAGAGGAGACATGCCAGGTGGATGGAGTTCATAGAAACCTTCCCGTACATCATCAAGTACAAGAAGGGCAAAGATAATGTGGTAGCCGATGCACTATCAAGGAGGTTTGCCTTGATATCAACAATGGAGGCAAAGGTCCTAGGATTCGATCACATCAAGGATTTATACAAGGATGATCCTGACCTTGCTGAGAGCTACAAGGAGTGTAGCACAGGGAGTCATGGCAAATTCTACATCCATGAGGGATTCTTGTTCCCAGAAAGAAGGCTGTGCATACCACATGGATCACTAAGGGAGCTTATCATCCGAGAAGCTCATGGAGGAGGACTCATGGGCCACTTTGGTGTCGACAAGACTCTAGCAGTGGTCAAGGAGCACTTCTACTGGCCACACATCAAGAGGACAGTAGAAGCACATTGTGCAAGGTGCATTACTTGCAAGAAGGCAAAGTCCCGAGTGCGACCTCACGGGTTGTATCTCCCCCTGCCCATACCAACACATCCATGGGTGGACATCTCGATGGATTTTGTTCTAGGTCTGCCCAAGATCAACCACAAAGATGCAATCTTTGTAGTGGTGGACAGATTCTCCAAGATGGCACATTTCATCCCATGTGCCAATGTCAATGATGCCACACAAACAGCTGAGTTGTTCTTCAGGGAAATAGTACGGCTTCATGGAGTGCCAAGGACCATCGTATCAGATAGGGACACCAAGTTCCTCAGCCATTTCTAGAGGACCCTTTGGAGAAAACTAGGCACGAAGCTACTCTTCTCAACCACTTGCCATCCTCAAACCGATGGCCAAACTGAAGTTGTCAACAGGACCCTATCAACTCTTCTCAGAACAACACTAGGAAAGAACCTAAAGACTTGGGTGGAGTGCCTGCCATTCATTTAGTTCGCCTACAGCCGAGCCGTGCACTCAGCAACCAAGAAGACCCCATTTGAAGTGGTATACGGCTTCAACCCTCTCACCCCATTGGAGCAAACGCCACTACCACCAGCTGAGATGACCAACCTCAACGAAGCATCCAAGGCAGAGTTCATAAGGAGGTTACACCAGAAGGTAGCAGAAAACTTGGAGAAGAGGACGGACAGTACGTGACTCATGCCAACAAGGGAAGAAAGGAGGTGATCTTTAAACCAGGCGATTGGGTGTGGCTACACCTACGGCAGGAGAGGTTCCCAAACCTAAGGAGTTCCAAGCTAGCACCAAGAGGAGATGGACCGTTCAGAGTGCTCGAGAGGATCAACAACAACGCCTACCGGATCGAGCTGCCTGGTGAGTTTAATGTGTCCAATACGCTCAATGTTACTGACTTGGCCCCTTTCCATGCAGATGATCCAGTTTTGAGGACAAAACCTACTGAAGAGAGAGGGAATGATGAGGACATCAGGTCGTACATCCAGCCAGGTGACCAGACTGGCCGACCAGGAAGCTTGCCCGAGACAGCAGGACCATCTGGCGCGCCTGCCGGACCAGACAGTACCGCCGGACCTTCGACCTATAGGACCAGACCGGTCAACATCGCCGGCGGAGAGGCCCAAGCTTCCGGCACACTTGGTGGGGCGTGAATGACACCGCCGGTCCCCCTGATGACACCGCCGACTCCGGGATCAACTTGGCCGGTCCTGAAGTCATTCCGGCCAGTACCACGCACAATCCAGCCGGTACAGGCCATCCAGCCGAGTACACGCACACTTCCACTTCTACACAAGAGGACTCGGACCAAATGAGCTACCAGCTCCAGGACATGCACTTAGAGGAAGTATCTACACCAGTGGTACCTCCAGGAGCAATGACAAGAAGCAGATCAAGAGCACTCTTCCACAAATTCAGCTTATGGGTCGACAAGCTTCTAGAGGAAGAGCAGCAAAGGACAATGGGCCAGAAGAGCAAATTAGAGTCCAAAGGCTTCTCAACAACACAAGGAACATCAGAGACTTGGGCTTTAGTGGCAAGAGAGGTCAGGGCCCAAAGATATTTAACCGTACTCCAAGTCGAAGACTAGGAGCAAGGCGTGTGCATGCCACAAGGACGGCCACCTTCCATTTCTTGGTCGTGAGGTGAGTTAAGGTAAGTTTACATTCTAATATATGCCTCTTTCTGTTTTGCAGGGTAGGATCTAGGTTCTTTACAGTTTTGAGTCAAGAACATTTTAGGAATAGGTCCTTTTTCGGTTATACACTTTTGTATTTTTTCCTTTTGTGCACTTTTGTAAACTTTCCTTTTCTTATTTGAGTCGACCCTAGAAGGTCAAGCTGTCGAGCATATTAATAAGGCTCCTTCCAGCATTGTAGTTCGACAACCTTTTGATTATTAATAAAGTAGAACTTTTCCCTACAAGTTTTCTCTCTAAGAATCTTGTGCGCTTAGAACCTAGTTGAGACCAGCCCTCCTAGTTCTAAGTTTGTGATTTATCACGAGGTTCATCACCCCTCGTGTGGTTCACTTCACCCTTCCATCGTTTACCAACCAGAAAACCCCTATCCAGAAGCCTAAGGTTGAGTTTCTCACCTAATCTTCTACAAACAGCCCATGCGCATACATCCTTGAATCAAGGCTTGTATCATTTTGGTATCAGAGCTTAAAGCTCCTAAACCAGGTTGTTTCTATTTTTTTGCTTGTTTTGTTTTGTATTCTTGCATTAGTTTAAGTCGCATTCAAGAAAAATCAAAAAAAATAACCTCAAACTCCAAACCGAGTGCATCTAGCCTCCTACGTGTATCACTAGGGTTTAGATTCACTTTTTGCATTGCATTCACGTTTTCCTTTTTGTTTAATTCATATTTCCATTAGTTTTAAGTTAAATTAAAAAGAAAACAAAAAGAAAAGAAAAGAAAATAGGAAAATACCCAAAGGATTTTGAATTGGACAGCTAGCACAAGTTGTCTAGGAAGTTTCCTTTTTCTCTTGTACTCGAATTTCCTTTCTTTAGAATTTTTCCTTTTTGCATTTTTTTCAAACCACATATAAAAAGAAAACTCTCCTAATAATTTAGGAGCACCCTAATTATTTTCTTTCTTTGTAGCACACATGGGAGAAGAGAATAGAGACGCAGCTGAAGCCATGATGGCCATGTTCACCACACTCCAAACACAACTCGCATCCATAGGCGAGAGGTTGGAGCGCGTGGAGATACCAGTAAGATTCCAGGCCATAAGGCACGTGAGAGCTGAGCAAGATCGTCCTGAGGGTCCTGAGTACCTTAGGACACAGCACGAACAGGAGGAACCCCAGCCAGATGGAGATGAGGACACGCAACCTCATAACTATCACCATAGGCCGAGAGTACCCCCACGGCAACCAGAGGCAGAAGATGATGGCTTTGAGCCATATGGTCTTCACCAGAGACCAAGAATGCCTCCTAGACGTCATGAGGATGGAGATGAACACACCTACAACCGCGTAATTCATCCTGATGTTAAGCTAACTCCTCCTAGTTTTGCAGGAAAAGTAGACCCCGAGGCGTACCTAGATTGGGAGAAGCGAATGGATCATATCTTTGATCACTACAACCAACCAGGACCTAGGAGAGTCTCAATGGCAGTAGCACAACTCACGGGCAATGCCCTCATCATCTAATTAGTGACGCGCATGAATGGATTAACGAGATTCCATTTACCCGAGTTAGACTCTACGGAAATTTAATTAGAATTTTTCGCATTGAGGTTCGATTAGATCATTTTTTAACATGAACAAGGGTTGAGTCAAACAGAAACTTCATTGCATTAATCGAAAACTAGTACAATTGAGAGTTTGCCAATAAGCTATTACAATTACTAGTCGATTCTACCCAACCCTACCATCCTTTCCTTTTAGCCTTGTCCCGCGGCCAGATTCACACATCTCGACCAACACTAGCATTAGTCTAGGATCCTGCATCCAAAAATGGAGGCATAAGCAAAAAAATTGCTTAGTGAGAGCGGTCATCCCGTCTCACCAGGCCCAAACTCAAGAATCAGTCCGCACATCGGATCTCAGTCTAAGTACTGATCGCACAAGTACTTCCAGACCACAGCATCATCACGTGCAGCACACTCACGCCCACCGACAGCCCTCTCGCAATCGGTAAGCCCTGGCGTGGAACATAGTCCCAAGCGTCTTGCCCGATCAGAGAGCGTCGAGTTGGGTGAGTCGAACTCACGGACAGACAAAATGATCGTACCACACACACACGATCATCAGAACCACAAACAGATCATGACAAGCAATGATTAACCAGACAATAGACAATCAATCTTAGCAAGGGAAAGACCTTAACTTAGGCCACAGTCACGCACTCACACATGTCAATCACATGATTAACCGTGCAACAGAAGGATCATGACAAGCACATGATCAACCAGACATAAGACTATCAATCTTAGCAAAGAACGACCCTAACTTAGGCCACAGTCACGCACTCACACATGTCAATCACATGATTAACCGTGCAACAGAAGGATCATGACAAGCACATGATCAACCAGACATAAGACTATCAATCTTAGCAAAGAACGACCCTAACTTAGTGATGAGGACATCAGGTCGTACATCCAGCCAGGTGACCAGACTGGCCGACCAGGAAGCTTGCCCGAGACAGCAGGACCATCTGGCGCGCCTGCCGGACCAGAAAGTACCGCCGGACCTTCGACCTATAGGACCAGACTGGTCAACATCGCCGGCGGAGAGGCCCAAGCTTCCGGCACACTTGGTGGGGACGTGAATGACACCGCCGGTCCCCCTGATGACACCGCCGACTCCGGGATCAACTTGGCAGGTCCTGAAGTCATTCCGGCCAGTACCGCGCACAGTCCAGCCGGTACAGGCGATCCAGCCGAGTACACGCGCACTTCCACTTCTACACAAGAGGACTCGGACCAAATGAGCTACCAGCTCCAGGACATGCACTTAGAGGAAGTATCTACACCAGTGGTACCTCCAGGAGCAATGACAAGAAGCAGATCAAGAGCACTCTTCCACAAATTCAGCTTATGGGTGGACAAGCTTCTAGAGGAAGAGCAGCTAAGGACAATGGGCCAGAAGAGCAAATTAGAGTCCAAAGGCTTCTCAACAACACAAGGAACATCAGAGACTTGGGCTTTAGTGGCAAGAGAGGTCAAGGCCCAGAGATTTGTAACCCTACTCCAAGTCGAAGACTAGGAGCAAGGCGCGTGCATGCCACAAGGACGGCCACCTTCCATTTCTTGGCCGTGAGGTGAGTTAAGGTAAGTTTACATTCGAATCTATGCCTCTTTCTGTTTTGCAGGGTAGGATGTAGTTGCTTTACATTTTTGAGTCAAGAAAATTTTAGGAATAGGTCCTTTTTCGGTTATGCACTTTTGTATCTTTTCCTTTTGTGCACTTTTGTAAACTTTCCTTTTATTTGTTTGAGTCGACCCTAGAAGGTCAAGCTGTCGAGCATATTAATAAGGCTCCTTCCAGCATTGTAGTTCGACAACCTTTTGATTAGTAATAAAGTAGAACTTTTTCCCTACGAGCTTTCTCTCAAGAGAGACTTGTGCGCTTAGAACCTAGTTGAGACCAGCCCTCCTAGCTCTAAGTTTGTGATTTATCACGAGGTTCATCACCCCTCGTGTGGTTCACTTCACCCTTCAACCGTTTACCAACCAGAAAACCCCTATCCAGAAGCCTAAGGTTGAGTTTCTCACCTAATCTTCTACAAACAGCCCACGCGCATACATCCTTGAATCAAGGCTTGTATCATTTTGGTATCTGAGCTTAAAGCTCCTAAACCAGGTTGTTTCTATCCTTTTGCTTGTCTTATTTCTAGTTCTTGCATTAGTTTAAGTCGCATTCAAGAAAAATCAAAAAACAACATCAAACTCCAAACCGAGTGCATCTAGCCTCCTACGTGTATCACTAGGGTTTAGGTTCACTTTGCATTATCATTCACGTTTTCCTTTTTGTTTAAGTCATATTTCCTTTATTTTTAAGTTTAATTAAAAAGAAAAGAAAAAGAAAATAGAAAAGATACTAAAAGAATTCGAATTGGACAGCTAGCACAAGTTGTCTAGGAAGTTTCCTTTTTCTCTTGTAGTCGAATTTCCTTTCTTTAGAATTTTTCCTTTCTGTATTTTTTCAAACCACATATAAAAAGAAAACTCTCCTAATAATTTAGGAGCACCCTAATTGTCTTCTTTCTTTGTAGCACACATGGGAGAAGAGAATAGAGACGCAGCTGAAGCCATGATGGCCATGTTCACCACACTCCAAACACAACTGGCATCCATAGGCGAGAGGTTGGAGCGCGTGGAGAGACCAGTAGGATTCCAGGCCATAAGGCACGTGAGAGCTGAGCCAGATCGTCCTGAGGGTCCTGAGTACCTTAGGACATGGCACGAACAGGAGGAACCCCAGCCAGATGGAGATGAGGACACGCAACCTCATAGCTATCACCATAGGCCGAGGGGACCTCCACGGCAACCAGAGGCAGAAGATGATGGCTTTGAGCCATATGGTCTTCACCAGAGACCCAGAATGCCTCCTAGACGTCATGAGGATGGAGATGAACACACCTATAACCGGGTAATTCATCCTGATGTTAAACTAACTCCTCCAACTTTTGCAGGAAAAGTAGACCCCGAGGCTTACCTAGATTGGGAGAAGCGAATGGATCATATCTTTGATCACTACAACCAACCAGGACCTAGGAGAGTCTCAATGGCAGTAGCACAACTCACGGACAATGCCCTCATCTGGTGGGATCGTGAGGTATCTGACAGAAGGAGGAAGAGAATGAGACCAGACTCATGGGTCGCACTGAAAGACCTCATGCGACAAAGGTATGTTCCACCTTACATAGGGATTTGCAACGACGTTGCATTCTTAAGCAGGGTACCAGATCAGTAGAGGAGTACTATGAAGAGTTCGAGAGGTTAAGGAACAGATTGGAGCTCAATGATGATGAAGAAGCATTGATGGCACAATTCTTGGATGGACTCCAAGAAAGGATCAGCTGCAAGGTGGAAAGGCAAATCTACAACGACTTCAAGGACTTGTTCCACCTATCTGTGCAAGCTGAACAGCCCATCAAACGTAATAGCCAAGACATCCGCAGCAAGCCTAAGACACCTTGGGCACCAAGCAACATGCCTAAGACCGTAGACAAAGGCAAAGCGTAGAGATCGAGTCAAGGTTCAAGAGCAAGCCTCCTGAACCCACCCGTGACCAGAGAGAGCCTGGTAAGTCTTCTAACCCTCAAAGATCATGTGACATAACTTGTTTCAAGTGTAGGGGACATGGACACATCTCAAGGGAGTGCCCAAACAACCGAGTCATGCTGATTACGGAGGCAGGAGAATATGAGTCCCAAGATGAAGAGGACAATGAACCAGAAGGAGAGTACGGTGACATTGAGTACCCTGATGTGGGGGAAGTGCTGGTAACTAGACGTATCCTCAGTGCAATGGTGGATCCTTCAGAGACCATCCAAAGGGAGAACATCTTCCACAGCCGTTGCACCATCAAGGGAAAGGTATGTAATCTCATCATAGATGGTGGTTCTTGCACTAACGTTGCTAGTGCGTATATGGTTGATAAGCTAGGTCTAGAGAGGACACGGCATCCTCGACCATATAGACTGAGATGGCTCGATGACAAAGTGGAGCTCAAGATTCATGAGCAAGTCACTGTGCCATTCAGTGTGGGCAAGTACCAAGACCAGGTCGTGTGCGACATGGTGCCCATGCAAGCTGGCCATCTTCTACTAGGAAGACCATGGCAATTTGACAAAGAGACCAGGCATGATGGCTGAACCAATCTATACACCTTCGTGCATGACAAGAGAAAGGTCAGCCTAGCTCCTCTTACACCTGCCCAAGTACATGAGCTACAACTCCAAATGAGTAAGGAAAAGAAACTTCTCAAGTCTAACTTTCTTATTCAACCTAGTCATGTCCGGAGAGCTTTAGCCTCGAAGGACTTAATGTTACTAATGGTTTTCAAGGAAGTGTTGAGTATAGAACAGGGACAGGTAGAGCTACCTCATGAAGTAGCAACACTCCTCAACAAATTCCAGGATGTATTTCCAGAGGAGATACCAGCAGGCTTGCCTCCTTTACGTGGCATAGAACACCAGATTGATCTAGTGCCCGGAGCAGCCCTGCCCAACCGGCCAGCCTACCGGATGAGCCCAGAGGAGTCCAAGGAGCTTGAGAAGCATGTCAAGGAGCTCCTGGAGAAGGGATATGTTCGAGAGAGCCTCAGTCCATGTGCTGTACCAGTGCTACTAGTGCCCAAGAAGGATGGGACTTGGCGCATGTGCGTGGACTGCCGAGCAATCAACAACATCACAGTCAAGTATAGGCATCAAATACCACGACTGGATGACATGCTAGATGAGCTGAGTGGAGCCACGGTCTTCTCCAAGATAGATCTCAAAAGTGGATACCACCAGGTAAGAATGAAGGAAGGTGATGAGTGGAAAACCGCTTTCAAGACAAAGCAAGGACTTTACGAGTGGACAGTCATAACATTTGGCTTGACTAATGCCCCAAGCACCTTCATGCGCCTTATGAACCAAGTTCTTAGGGCGTACATCAGTAAGTTCGTAGTAGTTTACTTTGATGACATTTTGGTTTATAGTAAGTGCCTACGGGAACACCACACACATCTTGAGATGGTACTTAAAACCCTTCGACAAGAAGAGCTTTATGCCAATCTCAAGAAGTGCACCTTTTGTACTGATAAGCTTGTCTTTTTAGGTTTTGTTGTGAGTTCACAGGGCCTACAGATTGATGAAGAGAAGATTCGAGCCATACAAGAATGGCCAACACCAGGAAACATCAGCCAAGTAAGGAGCTTCCACGGACTGGCCAGCTTCTATAGGAGATTCGTGCCCAACTTCAGCAGTATTGCCTCACCACTGACGGCAGTAGTGAAGAAGAACGTGGGATCCAGCTGGGGAGAAGCTCAGGAGAAGGCATTCCAGGCCTTGAAGGACAGCCTTACACACGCACCAGTGCTAGTCCTTCCCGACTTCAACAAGACGTTTGAAGTGGAGTGTGATGCCTCTGGAATAGGCATAGGAGCAGTGCTAACCCAAGGAGGGAGGCCAGTGGCATACTTCAGTGAGAAACTAGGTGGTGCCTCACTGAACTACCCCACTTATGACAAGGAACTCTATGCCCTTGTCCGAGCATTGGAGACTTGGCAGCATTACTTGCTGTCCAAGGAGTTTGTGATCCATACTGATCACGAGACTCTCAAACACCTCAGAGGGCAAACCAATCTCAAGAGGAGACATGCCAGGTGGATGGAGTTCATAGAAACCTTCCCGTACATCATCAAGTACAAGAAGGGCAAAGATAATGTGGTAGCCGATGCACTATCAAGGAGGTTTGCCTTGATATCAACAATGGAGGCAAAGGTCCTAGGATTCGAGCACATCAAGGATCTATACAAGGATGACCCTGACCTTGCTGAGAGCTACAAGGAGTGTAGCGCAGGGAGTCATGGCAAATTCTACATCCATGAGGGATTCTTGTTCCGAGAAAGTAGGCTGTGCATACCACAAGGATCACCAAGGGAGCTTATCATCCGAGAAGCTCATGGAGGAGGACTCATGGGCCACTTTGGTGTCGACAAGACTCTAGCAGTGGTCAAGGAGCACTTCTACTGGCCACACATCAAGAGGACAGTAGAAGCACATTGTGCAAGGTGCATTACTTGCAAGAAGGCAAAGTCCCCAGTGCAACCTCACGGGTTGTATCTCCCACTGCCCATACCAACACATCCATGGGTGGACATCTCGATGGATTTTGTTCTAGGTCTGCCTAAGATCAACCACAAAGATGCAATCTTTGTAGTGGTGGACAGATTCTCCAAGATGGCACACTTCATTCCATGTGCCAATGTCAATGATGCAACACAAACAGCTGAGCTGTTCTTCAGAGAGATAGTACGGCTTCATGGAGTGCCAAGGACCATCGTATCAGATAGGGACACCAAGTTCCTCAGCCATTTCTGGAGGACCCTTTGGAGAAAGCTAGGCACGAAGCTACTCTTCTCAACCACTTGCCATCCTCAAACCGATGGCCAAACTGAAGTTGTCAATAGGACACTATCAACCCTTCTCAGAACTACACTAGGGAAGAACCTAAAGACTTGGGTGGAGTGCCTGCCATTCATTGAGTTTGCCTACAACCGAGCCGTGCACTCAGCAACCAAGAAGACCCCATTTGAAGTGGTATACGGTTTCAACCCTCTCACCCCATTGGAGCAAACACCATTGCCACCAGCCGAGATGACCAACCTCAACGGAGCATCCAAAGCAGAGTTCATAAGGAGGTTACACCAGAAGGTAGCAGAGAACTTGGAGAAGAGGACCGGACAGTACGTGACTCATGCCAACAAAGGAAGAAAGGAGGTGATCTTTCAACCAGGCGATTGGGTGTGGCTACACCTACGGCAGGAGAGGTTCCCAAACCTAAGGAGTTCCAAGCTAGCACCAAGAGGAGATGGACCATTCAGAGTGCTCGAGAGGATCAACAACAACGCCTATCGGATCGAGCTGCCAGGTGAGTTTAATGTGTCCAATACGTTCAATGTTACTGACTTAGCCCTTTCCATGCAGATGAACCAGTTTTGAGGACAAAACCTACTGAAGAGGGAGGGAATGATGATGACATCAGGTCATACATCCAGCCAGGAGACCAGAC
>JAENJI010000981.1:0-35757 GCA_018901935.1 Pugionium cornutum | reverse complement strand
TTAGCTCAATTTTCTATATTGTGAAAAAATTTAAGAAATAAATAGATATGAGAAAGCGTTCAAGTAATCAACTCCGTCCCAAACTGCATGATACCATGCATTACTCTTCATTTATAAGCGTTTACCCGATGAGCACCAATGATCTGTTTATAATGATCATTTGAACTTGCCGATCAATTTGACATGTATGCGCTAAATCATCCATAACTTTTGATTTGTAGCTTAGAATGACACGAATCCAATTGCCCACATTAAGCTAATGCAATCTTATATATTGTGACAAATTTGAGATAGAACTAGATACAACAAAGCGTACAAGTAATCCAATCTATCCAAAACTACGTGATGCCATGTATTATGCTTCATTTATAAGCTTTTACTCAATGAGCACCAGTGATCAGTTTAGAATGGTCACTTTAACTGGCTGATCAAATTCACATGTCTGCACTAAATCGTCTGTGACTTTTTATTTAGAGCATAGAATGGCACGAATCCAATGCACACGTTAAGCTACCTCAATTTTCTATATTGTGACAAAATTTAAAAAATAAATAGATACGACAAAGCGTTCTAGTAATCCAGTCCATCCAAAACTGCGTGATACCATGCATTATTTTTCATTTATAAGCGTTTAATCAATGAGTACCAATGATCAGTTTATAATTATCATTATAACTGACCGATCAATTTGACATGTCTGCACTAAATCGTCCATAACTTTTGATTTGTAGCTTAGAATGACACGAATCCAATGCCCACATTAAGCTAGTTCAATTTTCTATATTTTTGCAAAATTTGAGACAGAACTAGATACAAAAAAAGTCCAAGTAATCAAATCTATCCCAAACTACGTGATGCCATGCATTATGCTTCATTTATAAGCCTCTACTCAATGAGCACCAAAAATCAGCTTAGAATGATCACTTCAACTGTCCGATCAACTTGACATGTCCGCACTAAATCCTCTCTAACTTTTGAATTAGAGCTCAGAATGACACGAATCTAATTCCCATGTTAAGCAAGCTCAGTTTTCTATATTTTGACAAAATTTGAGAGAAAAATAGAGACGACAAAAATGTCCAAGTAATCCAATCTATCCAAAATACTTGATGCCATGCTTTATGCTTCATTTATAATCCTTCACTCAATGAGCACCAATGGTGTATTTAGAATGATCACTTTAACGGTCACTCAACTTGACATGTCCACACTAAATCGTCTATAACTTTTGATTTATAGCTTAGAATTTCACGAATCCAATGCCTACTTTAACATAGCTAAATTTTCTATATTGTAACAAAATTTGAGACAGAAATAATTACGTCAAAGCGTAAAAGTAATCCAATCTATCCAAAACTGTGGGATGCCATGCATTATTCTTCATTCATAAGCCTTTACTTAATGATCACCAATGATAAGTTTAGAATGATCACTTTAACTGGCCGATCAACTTGACATGTATACTCTAAATCGTCCATAACTTTTGATTTATACCTCAGAATGACATGAATCCAATGCCCATGTTAAGCTAGCTCAATTTTCTATATTTTGACAAAATTTGAGACAGAAATAGATACGAAAATGCATCTATCTAATTCAATGTATCCCAACTACGTGATGCAATGCATTATTTTTCATTTATAAGATTTTACTCAATGAGCACCAATGTTCACTTTAGGATAATCATTTTAACTGGCCGATCAACTTGTAATGTCTATACTAAATCGTCCATATATAACTTTTGATTTATAGCTTAGAATGATACGAATCCAATGCCCATATTAAACTAGTTCAATTTTCTATATTGTGACAAAATTTGAAGAAGAACTAGATACAACAAAGCGTCTTAGTAAATCTATCCCAAACTGCGTGATGCCATGCTATATGCCTCATTTATAAGCCTTTACTTAATGAGGACCAATGATCAATTTAGAATGATCATTTTAACTCGCCAATCAACTTGACATATTCGCACTAAATCGTCCGTAACTTTTTATTTAGAGCTTAGAAACACACGAATCCAATGCCCACGTTAAGCTAGTTCAAGTTTCTATAGTGTAACAAAATTTGAGACAAAAATAGATAGGACAAAACGTCCAAGTAATCCAATCAATCAAAAATAGAGATGTTAAAATGGGTATATCCACCTCATTTAAGCCCAACCCATATAAAACCCACTCCATTTAAACCACAAACCCTATAAAACCCATTTATTAAAAAGGTATAATAGGCTTACTCATTTAAACCCATTTATAATTACACTAACCCATTCAAACCCATTTAACCATTTTAATCCATTTTAGGTTATATTTTTTTTCTTCTTGTTTATATTTATTTATAGCCATTATATTCTTAACAAAACAATATTTTAATTTTTTATTTTAAAAATAAGTAATAAATTTATTTATTTGTTAAAAATATTATTTTTATAAATATATTAAAATATTTTTAATAAAATAAAATATTAAATTTTGGCATATGTTTCATAGGAAATTTGAGCTTTCTAATATTTTTAAACGTTATAATGGATAAAGTTACTTCATTTAGAATTCACCCCGTTTGAATTTATTTTCTATCAAGAAATTATTCTACATTTTTGTCAAAAATTAAACATTTTTCATCCAAAATGTGATTCTATATTTTTTCGTCAAAAACATCCAAGTAATTCAGTCCATCCCAAATTGCGTGATGATATGCATTATTCTTCATTTATAAGCTTTTAGTCAATGAGCACCAACGATCGGTATAGAATGATCATTTTAACTGGCTTATCAACTTGACATGTTTGCATTATATCGTTCATAACTTTTGATTTATTGGTCAGAATGACAAGAATCAATTGCCCACATTAAGCTAGTTCACTTTCCTATATTATGAAAAAATTTGAAATAGAACTAAATACGACATAGTGTCCAACTAGTACAATCTATCCCAAACTGCATGATGCCATGCATTATTATTCATTTATAAGTCTTTACTCAATCAACACAAATTATCATATTAGAATGATCACTTTAACTGGCCGATCAACTTGACATGTCTGCACTAAATCGTCTGTAACTTTTGATTTAGAGCTCAGAATGACACGAATCCAATGTCCAAGTTTAGCTAGCTCAATTTTCTATATTGTGACAAAATAAATATATACGAAAAAGCGTCCATGTAATCCAGTCCCCTCCAAACTTCGTGATGCTATGCATTATTGTTCATTTACAAGCATTTACTAAATGAGCACCAATGATAAGTTTAGATTGATCATTTTGACTGGAAAATCAACATGACATGTCTGCTGTAAATCGTTAATAACATTTGATTTGTAGATTAGAATGACATGAATCTAATGCCCACATTAACCTAGTTCAATTTTCTATAATATGACAAAATATGAGACATAACTAGATACAAAAAATAGTCCAAGTAATAAAATCTATCCCAAACTGCGTGATGTCATGCATTATGCTTCATTTATAAGCCTCTACTCAATGAGCGCCAAAAATCAGTTTAGAATGATCATTTCAACTGTCCGATGAACTTTACATGCCCACACTAAATCGTCCGTAACTTTTGATTTAGAGTTCATAATGACACGAATCCAATGCCCACCTTAAGCTAGCTCAATTTTCTATATTATGACAAAATTTGAGACTGAAAAAGATATGACAAAGCGTCCAAGTAATCGAATCCATCCCAAACTGCGTGATGCCATCCATTATTTTTAATTTATAAGTTTTTACTCAATGAGCACCAACGATCAGTGATCATTTTAACTAGCTGATCAACTTGACATATCTGCACTATATCGTCCATAACTCTTGATTTATAGCTCAGAATTACAACAATCAATTGTCCACATTAAGCTTGTTCAATTTTCTATATTGTGACAAAATTTGAGACCGAACTAGATACGACAAGGCGTTCAAGTAATCCAGTCAATCCCAAACTGCATGATGTCATGCATTATTTTTTATTTATAAACGTTTACTCAATGAGCACCAATGATCAGTTAATGATCATTTTAACTAGCCAATCAACTGGACTTGTCTGCACTAAAACACTACAAGAAAACACTAAAACTTTATTTTGCGACTACTTTGCGACCATGTGAAATGGTCGTAAAATAGTAGTAAAAAAAAAAGCAGTCGCAAATTTTCGACTGATTTGCGACCTTGGAAATAGTGGTTCATTTTGCGACTAATATGCGACCACTTGTTGGTGATTATTTTTGCGACTAATTTGCCACTGAATTTCCGTAACAAATTTTGCCATTGTTTTGCGACTACATATGTGGTTGCGATATATGTAGTCACAAATCAGTCACAAAATTTTGTGACTGATTTCCTACCACACTTCACGGAGTCACAAATTAGTCACAAAATCTTGTGACAGTTTTACGATTGCGTTTCTCCTGTAGTCGCAAATCAGTCACAAAAAAATTGTGACTGATTTGCGACTACATTGATCCTGTAGTCGCAAATTAGTCCCAATTTTTTGTGACTGATTTGCGACCATATGTATCAAGGAGTCGCAAATCGGTGGCAAAAAGTGAGACTTATTTGGTACTGATTTGCGACTACAACTTAATTAGATTTAAAAAATATATATAAAATTTAAAATTATTATTGAAATAATTTTTATATTTTGAAAATAAAAATATTAATATTTTTTAAATTTAATTTCAAAAGATTTAAATTATTTCAAAATAATTGTAAATTAATTTTTATAAATATAATTTTTAGTAATATTTTTCAAAATTAATTTCAGTAATAATATTAATATTTTGTAATTATAAATAGTAATATAATAATTTATTATTTATGTTTTAATATTAATGTTATTTAATTTTTTATAAATATTAAAATAATAATTTATAATTTATGTTTTAATATTAATATTATTTAATTTTTATTAATTTATAATAACATTATTTCAAAATATTTTTGAAAATTAATCTCCAAAATTATTATTTTTTAATAATATTTTTAAATGTTTAATTCTGAATATTTTCATATATTTATATTTTTTGAACTATTAAATATTATTAATAGTATTTATTAATTAATAATAAATATTATAATATTAAACAAAAAATATGTGAACTAATTAATATAAAATATTTAATAAAAAGAAATTAAAAATTAAAAATTGTAATATTTATTATTTAAAATTTAATTTACAGAAAAAAAAATAATTTTCCGACAGGGGAAATTGGAAATCTGAAGGCGAGAATGGGGTCGGGGTCGGAGTCGTCGATGGTTCTCCTGTGCAATCGTTATCCCGCATATAAGAGTCAAATGTGGGATCCGTCCATTGAAAATACCCGAGGAGCATCTCCAAGTTCGAAATCTTCTTTTGGTTTTTTCTATTCAGCTCTTGCATCTTCTGATTTGCTTACAAAATCTGCGCGTTTTGTTGTACAATTAGCGTGTTTGTTCTTGAAGCATTACGTACTCAGGAGAATTGGTTTGCACCCTAGTACGTCTATCCACAGAATGTATGCGGTTCAGGCTGCCGAGTCAATAAAGACGGCCTCGGTCATCCGCAATAGAAGACTACAAAATAACAGAAACAAAAATTAAATAATAAATTTAATTATTAAATTAATTATAAAAATATGTAATAACAAAAAAATTTGAAAATTTTGAAAACAAAAAAAATTTGAAAAATTTGAATTATTTAACAATGGTTGCAAATCAGTCGCAAATTTGCGACAGATTTGCGACCACGTTTAATTTTTGTGACTGATATGCGACCACATTGCCAATGTAGTGGTAAAGTGGTGGCAAATCAGTCACAAATAATACCCTAAACCTTAAATTTTTAGATTTTGATGAATACATATAATTATATAAGATTGATTAATTGATTATAAGTTATACAAAACAATAACATTTACCAAATTTTCAAATAATTTACCTAAAACACTTAACAAGTTTATTTAACCTTATACATCTTATATATATTTCAAATCTTTTCTAAATATGAAATCATTACAAATATGGTTTTCAATATATGTGAGCACTTATAATGGTTAGTAGTTAAATTAATTTGGAAATTCAAGTTTTAAATGTGGAAAATATTTAGGGAAAATGTGAATTTACCATATGTGGTCGCAAATCAGTCGCAAAATTGCGACCACGTGTAATTTTTGTGACTGAAATGCCACCACATTGTCAATGCAGTGGCAAAGTGGTGGCAAATCAGCCACAATTTCTATAAAAAAAATCTTAATTATATGGTTATTGGGAATAAATTGAATTATATAAAAATCATATGTACAAAATACATAAAAGAATAACTATATTTATTACATTTCTTCGTCCTCGTCATCATCTGAAGATGAAATATTACATTGAAATTCATCTTCTAGTTCTGCATCTCCGACATCGAAATCAATTTCTTCTGTATGGTTAACTCTATCGACCAACTGATCTACTTCTATCTCTTGAACAAGCATTACCTCTTCATCATTTTCTTGTTGCAAGAAGCCAATCTCGTCTTTGTTTTTTTATTTCCCCAAAATGTTAGATCTTGGATTAATTTTTTCAAAACATTGAGTCATGTTTGTTTTGATGATGATTTAGTGTGCGGATAGGGAATACAACAAACTTGATCTGCTTGAGATGCTAATACATCATTAGTATGGAAATATAAATTAGTCATATATTTTTAACAATTAATTATATAGTTAATTATTAACGAATATGTACCGATAATAAATAGTTCGTATTTGTAGTATTTCCCCGATGATAAGACATCAACGACGCCATTTTCCAACTTTCGAGAGCGTAGGATCGTACCATTCACATTTAAAAAGCGTGATCTTCAAATTTAGGAATCCGACATACTCAAGTTGAATGATATCTGTTAAAATCCCGTAGAAATCAGCTTCCTCAGATGCATCAGAGTAATTGTCTCCCTTCACACAAATACCGTAGTTACATGTCTTTCTCCTTTGTCCATGTTTCTTTGTGTGGAACATATAACCTCTTGTAAAATACATCGGCCAAGCGGACGCTTTATTCATCGGTACTTGAACTAATTCTTGGGCCCATATAGGAAAGACACGTGAATCTGTGGAAGTGCATGAATTGACCTATGATCATATATCAAAAATTAAAGTTAATTAGTATTTCCAAATTAATAAATAAAATATAATATATATGTCAAATAATTAATTAAACATACATAATCCCTAACCCATATGTGGAACTCTTCCTCTCTTTTCGATGAAATGTCATCTTCCGAAAGATATGGATACGTACATCGAATATGATCTTCAAACATGCTACAAAAGTAAATATTAAAAATTAATATATATTTCTTAATACAATGAATTGAAATGTAATAAATGCAATTAATTGTTTTCATTTACCTCTCTAGTAGCCGAAAATATTCACAATTTCGTAAAACATATGCATGTGCATATTTATATTCTTTTTCGGAGAGCCATATTTCTTTATATTTACCATTTGGATGACCCATGTGTGTAAATATATCCGGTACTCCGGGATCCGGATATACAGGCACGTCACCTTCAACGAATCTTGTAGACCTGTTTATATATTATATTAATTACAGTCATATATAATAAAATAATTAATTCATAAACATAACAATTAATTTGGTTACCTGTTTTTCGTGCGTATGTGCGCAGCAAAGTAATGTTCCGAGAATTAAGATATCTCATCATTCACATATGATTCAACAATCGACCCTCCAGCATATCGTTTGTTCTTCGTCGTGCCTTTTAGTATTTTAAAAAACCTTTCAAATGGATACATCCACCTATATCGCACAGGTCCACCCAGTTCAGCTTCGTAAGGTAGATGTACAGGAAGATGCTCCATGACATCGAAAAATGAAGGCAGAAAGATCTTTTCCAAATTGCCCAAAATTATGATTATGTTTTCCTTCAGAATTCGGACACGGTTTTGTTGTAATGATCTGGAGCATAAATCAAGGAAAAATCTTTCAATCCCTATATATATATATATATTAATTACCATCGACAATTAATTAGTACATGCAATTATTATTAATTTACGGATTTCCAATTAAAAATATATTTATTACTATATTTACCTGATAATGCTAGATGAACGTTCTGTGGTAAAAGTTCTGCAAATATAAAAAGGAGAAGTCTTTCCATAAAAACATGGTAGTCATGGCTTTTCATGCCCGAGAACTTTAGTCCATCCATATCCACACAATTTGCTAAATCTGCCGCATAGCCGTCTGGAAATTTGACATCATTTTTTATACATTCCAATAACCGTTCTTTCGCTTTTTGGGTCAATGGAAATATAGGGAATGGAGCATTACCCCGACCATCCACGTGCAACTCTTTTTGAGAGCAAAACTTTGCAATATCCAACCTTGACTTAACTGTATCTTTTGATTTCTCTTTCACATTCATAACAGTATTAATGATGTTATCGAAGAAATTCTTCTCTATATGCATCACATCAAGATTATGTCGAAGGTTAAGATCCGTCCAGTACGGCAACTCCCAAAATATACTTTCTTTGTGCCAATTATGCCAGCTGCCATAACTTTCTTCTTTACTTTCATGACCGTTTCCGCCGCACTCAGATGTTTTTAAATGATTGACAGTTTTTATTCGCTCGTATAAAACTTGTTCTCCTGTAAATGATTGTGGAGGATATTCATTCAAAGCGTGCTTCCCTTTTAAAAAATTTGTTTTATTTTTCCGTAACGGGTGACCATTTGGAAGAAACCTTCTATGACAATCAAACCAACACGTCTTTCTCCCATTTGGTAATTGAAATGCATTCATATCATCCATACAAATTGGACATGCCAGCCTTCCATGCGTTGCCCATCCTTACAACATTCCATAAGCAGGAAATTTTGGTTCAACAATACATCGTATGCATCAACTCCCGTAGACCATAATTCTTTCAACTCATCAATCAAAGGTCGGAGGAATATATCCAGACTAGCACGCAGATGATTTGGCCTCGAATTCAAAATAGTTAGAAACAAATACTCTTTCTTCATACACATCTCCGGTGGCAAATTATATGGACTGATAATCACCGGCCATAATGAATGATTACGAGACATCCCAAATGGATTGAACCCATCAGTACATAAGCCAAGATAAACGTTTCGAGTTTCACCAGCAAATCTAGGATGTAGATATTGAAAATTTTCCACTCTGCAATATCAGATGGATGACTCATTTCTCCGTCTTCTGCTTCATGCTCTGCGTGCCACCTCATTGCCTCTACGGTTTTCTCACTTTGATACATTCTTTTAAGTCTATCACCTATAGGTAAATACCACATACGACTGAAAGGTATTCTCGTCCTGCCCTCGCTTGGCTTATACCGGGGGGAATCGCAAAATTTGCATTTTCCCATTTCTCATCTTCTTTCCAGAAGATCATACAATTTTGAACACACACGTCAATTGTATAAAACAGGAGGCCTAAATTTCGCATCAATTTTTTGGTTTCATAATATGAACCCGTTGCCTGATTCTCCTCGGGCAAATGTTTTGTAAACAGCTCCGCCCAAGAATCCATACATTTTTCTAGTAAATTAAAATCAGACTTGATATTCATGAACCGAGCAGCAAAAGATAACTGTGAGTGCCCTTCATGACAACCATCATACAATGGATTTTTCGCAGCTTCTAACATGTTGTAAAAATTTTGTGCTTCTTCATTAGGTCGTTCTTCTTCATTATAATTATAATTTTCTTCGCTCTGATTATAGTACTGATGATCATCAGTTGTTGTCTCACAAAATGCATCCATCACCATTTCAACATATCTAATACCGGATATACCAAATGTTTCATCACTACTACAACCACACGTACCTCCCTAATTTCTTTGGACATCACCCCGACTAGTACTCGTCCCTAACTGAATATTCAGCTCTTCTCTATGTTTATACAAAATATAATAATTTGGCATAAATCCTCGACTATATAGATGACTCCATATTTTCCGTCCCGGAATAAATTTATCATTTTTGCAATTAATACAAGGACAGGAAAACTTACCTTCGCTACTCTGAGCTATAGGTTGACTACTTGCAAAATTCATGAACTACTCCATGCCTTGTGCAAATTCCACCGATATATTTCTTGTTTCATTATCAATTCTTATGTACATCCAATCTCTCGAATTGTTATAATTTCCCCACATGTTTTTTTAAAAAAATTTTCCTTTGATTTTACAAATGAGAGAATGGGATGATGCATATATATACACATTTTGCCACTACTTTGCCACTGATTTGGCACTACTTTGCGACTACAGCAGTGTAGTCGCTCAAATGTCGTTATACCTAACCCACAAATGTTTTTTATTGTGTCACTTTGCCACCACTTTGTGACTGAAGAGCCACTACAGCACGTAGTCGCAAATTGGTCGTATTTTTAGCGACCAATATGCGACTACCAAGTGATTTTTCATATGTAGTCGCTAATCAGTCGCTTTTTTGCGACTGATTAGCGACTACCTAGGTCAGTCACAACGAAGTCGCATTTCAATCTCTAGTTGGTTGCGTATTGCGACCAAAATGCGACTACACGTATTGGTCACATTTTTGCGACCAATTTGCGACTACTTCTCCGTAGTCACAAATTAGTCGCTAAACCGTGGCAAATATGGTCGCAAAATTTGCGACCACGTATGTAGTCGCAAATCGCAGTCGCAAATTGGCAGTTTTCTTGTAGTGAAATCGTCCATAAATTTTGATTAGAGCTTAGGAACACACGAATCCAATGCCAACGTTAAGCTTGCTCAATTTTCTATACTATAACAATATTTGAGACAGAAATAGATACGACAAAGCATTCAAGTAATCCAATCTATCCAAAACTGTGTGATGTCATGCGTTATGCTTCATTTATAAGCCTTTACTCAATGAGCACTAATGATCAGTTTAGAATGATCACTTTAACTAGCCGATCAACTTGAAATTTCCACACTAAATCATCCATAACTTTTGATTTAGAGCTCAGATTAACACGAATCCAATGCCCACAATAACCTTTCTCAAATTTCTATATTATGACAAAGTTTGAATCAGAAATAGATACGACAAAGCGTCCAAATAATCCAATCCATCCCAAACTGCGTGATGCAATTCTTTAGGCTTCATTTATAAGCCTTTACTTAATGAGCACCAATGATGAGTTTTGAGTGATCACTTTGACTGGCCGATCAACTTGACATGTCCGCAATAAATTGTCTGCAACTTTTGATTTAGAGCTCTGAATGAAACAAATCCATTGACCACGTTAACCTAGGTCTATTCTCTATTTTTCGACAAAATTTGAGATGGAAATAGATATGACAAAGCATACAAGTAATCAAATCTATCCAAAAATCTGTCATGCCATGCATTATGCTTCATTTATAAGTCTTTACTCAATGAGCACTAATGATCAGATTAAAATGATGACTTTAAGTGGCCGATCAATTTGACATTTCCACACTAAATCATCCATAACTTTTGATTTACATATAAGAATAACATGAATCCAATGCTCACGTTAAGATAGCTCAATTTTCTATATTTTTACATAATTTGAGACAGAAATATGGAGATGACAAAGCGTCTAAGTAATCCAATCTATCCCAAAATGCGTGATGCCATGCTTTATGCTTTATTTATAAGCATTTACTTAATGAGCACCAATGATCAGTTTAACTAGGTGATCAACTTGACATGTACGCACTAAATCGTCCGTAATTTTTAATTTAGACCTCATAAACACACGAATAAAAAATGCCCACGTTAAGGTAGCTCAATTTTCTATATTGTACAAAAATTTGGATAGAAATAGATACGGCAAAGCATCCAAGTAATTTAGTCTATCCGAAACTGTGTGATACCATGCATTATGCTTCATTTATAAGCTTTTACTCAATGACCACCAATGATCAGTTTAGAATGATCACTTTAACTGGCCGATCAACTTGACATGTCCACACTAAATCGTGTGTAACTTTTGATTTAGACCTAAGAATGACACGAATCCAAATCCCACGTTAAACTAGCTCAATTTTCGATAGTTTGACAAAATAAGAGATAGAAATACAGACAACAAAGCATCCAAGTAATCCGA
Organism: Pugionium cornutum; assembly: GCA_018901935.1. Taxonomy (NCBI): domain Eukaryota; kingdom Viridiplantae; phylum Streptophyta; class Magnoliopsida; order Brassicales; family Brassicaceae; genus Pugionium; species Pugionium cornutum. Next base: position 23,646 of record JAENJI010000981.1, on the reverse strand, counting down.
TCTATCCAAAGTGCTTGATGCCATGCATTATGCTTCATTCATAAGCTTTTACTTAATGAGCACCAATAATTAGTTTACAATGATCACTTTAAATGCCCGATCAACTTGACATGTACACACTAAAATCGTCCATAAATTTTGATTTAGAGCTCAGAAACACACGAATCGAATGCCCACGTTAAGCTACCTCAATTTACTATATTGTAACAAAATTTGAGATAACAATAGATACGGCAAAGCGTCCAAGTAATCCAATATATCCGGAACTGTGTTATACCATGCATTATGCTTCATTTATAAGCCATTACTCAATGAACACCAACGATCAGTTTAGAACAATAACTTTAACTGGTCTATCATATTGACATGTCCCCACTAATTCTTCCGTAACTTGTGATTTAGAGCTCAAAATGACACGAATCCAAAGCCCCCGTTAAGCTCGCTCAGTTTTCTATATTTTTACAAAATTTGAGTCAGAAATAGAGACAACAAAGCATCTAAGTAACCAATCTATCCAAACTGCTTGATGCCATGCATTATGCTTCATTTATAAGCTTTTACTTAATGAGCACCAATGATCATTTTACAATGATCACTTTAACTGGTCGATTAACTTGACATGTACGCAATAAATCGTCTGTAACTTTTGATTTAGAGATCAGAATGACACGAATCTAACGCCCACGTTAAACTAGCTCAATTTTCTATATTTTGACAAAATTTGAGATAGAACTAGATATGACAAAGCATCCAAGTAATCAAATCTATCCAAAACTGTTTGATGCAATGCATTATGCTTCAATTATAAGACTTTACTCAATGAGTACCAATGATCAGTTTAGAATAATCATATTAACTGCTCGATCAACTTGATATGTCCGCACAAAATCGTCTGTACCTTTTTTTTGAGCTCAGGGTGACACGAATCCAATGCCCACGTTAACTTAGCTCAAATTTCTATATTTTGACAAAATTTGAGATAGAAATGGAGATGACAAAACATCCAAGTAATCCAATCTATCCAAACTTCTTGATGCCATGCATTATGCTTCATTAATAAGCTTTTACTTAATGAGCACCAATAATTAGTTTAGAACGATCACTTTAAATGGCCGATCAACTTGACATATCTGCAGTAAATCCTCCGTAACATTTGATTTAAAGCTTAGAAACACACGAATCAAAAATGCCCACGTTAAGGTAGCTCAATTTTCTATATTGTACAAAAATTTGGATAGAAATAGATACGGCAAAGCATCCAAGTAATCCAGTCTATCCGAAACTGTGTGATACCATGCATTATGCTTCATTTAAAAGCTTTTACTCAATGACCACCAATGATCAGTTTAGAATGATCACTTTAACTGGCCGATCAACTTGACATGTCCACACTAAATCGTCTGTAACTTTTGATTTAGACCTAAGAATGACACGAATCCAAATCCCACGTTAAACTAGCTCAATTTTCGATAGTTTGACAAATTATGAGATAGAAATACAGACAACAAAGCATCCAAGTAATCCGATCTATCCAAAGTGCTTGATGCCATGCATTATGTTTCATTTATAAGCTTTTACTTAATGAGCACCAATAATTAGTTTACAATGATCACTTTAAATGGCCGATCAACTTGACATGTACACACTAAAATCGTCCGTAAATTTTGATTTAGAGCTCAGAAACACACGAATCAAATGCCCACGTTAAGCTACCTCAATTTTCTATATTGTAACAAAATTTGAGATAACAATAGATACGGCAAAGCGTCCAAGTAATCCAATATATCCGGAACTGTGTTATACCATGCATTATGCTTCATTTATAAGCCATTACTCAATGAACACCAATGATCAGTTTAGAACAATAACTTTAACTGGTCTATCATATTGACATGTCCCCACTAATTCTTCCGTAACTTGTGATTTAGAGCTCAAAATGACACATTCCAAAGCCCCCGTTAAGCTCGCTCAGTTTTCTATATTTTTACAAAATTTGAGTCAGAAATAGAGACAACAAAGCATCTAAGTAACCAATCTATCCAAACTTCTTGATGCCATGCATTATGCTTCATTTATAAGCTTTTACTTAATGAGCACCAATGATCATTTTACAATGATCACTTTAACTGGCCGATCAACTTGACATGTACGCAATAAATCGTCTGTAACTTTTGATTTAGAGATCAGAATGACACTAATCTAACGCCCACGTTAAACTAGCTCAATTTTCTATATTTTGACAAAATTTGAGATAGAACTAGATATGACAAAGCATCCAAGTAATCAAATCTATCGAAAACTGTTTGATGCAATGCATTATGCTTCAATTATAAGACTTTACTCAATGAGTACCAATGATCAGTTTAGAATAATCATATTAACTGGTCGATCAACTTGATATGTCCGCACTAAATCGTCTGTACCTTTTTTTTGAGCTCGGGGTGACACGAATCCAATGCCCACGTTAACTTAGCTCAAATTTCTATATTTTGACAAAATTTGAGATAGAAATGGAGATGACAAAACATCCAAGTAATCCAATCTATCCAAACTTCTTGATGCCATGCATTATGCTTCATTAATAAGCTTTTACTTAATGAGCACCAATAATTAGTTTAGAACGATCACTTTAAATGGCCGATCAACTTGACATATCTGCAGTAAATCCTCCGTAACATTTGATTTAAAGCTTAGAAACACACGAATCAAAAATGCCCACGTTAAGGTAGCTCAATTTTCTATATTGTAAAAAAATTTGGATAGAATTAGATACGGCAAAGCATCCAAGTAATCCAATCCATCCGAAACTATGTGATACCATGCATTATGCTTCATTTATAAGCTTTTACTCAAGGACCACCAATGATCAGTTTAGAATGATCACTTTAACTGGACGATCAACTTGACATGTCCACACTAAATCGTATATAACTTTTGATTTAGACCTCAGAATGACACGAATCCAAATCCCACGTTAAACTAGCTCAATTTTCTATAGTTTCACAAAATATGAGATAGAAATACAGACAACAAAGCATCCAAGTAATCCGATCTATCCAAAGTGCTTGATGCCATGCATTATGCTTCATTTATAAGCTTTTACTTAATGAGCACCAATAATTAGTTTACAATGATCACTTTAAATAGCCGATCAACTTGACATGTACACACTAAAATCGTCCTTAAATTTTGATTTAGAGCTCAGAAACACAAGAATCAAATGCCCACGTTAAGCTACCTCAATTTTCTATATTGTAACAAAATTTGAGATAACAATAGATACGGCAAAGCGTCCAAGTAATCCAATATATCCAGAACTGTGTTATACCATGCATTATGCTTCATTTATAAGCCATTACTCAATGAACACCAACGATCAGTTTAGAACAATAACTTTAACTGGTCTATCATATTGACATGTCCCCACTAATTCTTCCGTAACTTGTGATTTAGAGCTCAAAATGACACGAATCCAAAGCCCACGTTAAGCTCGCTCAGTTTTCTATATTTTTACAAAATTTGAGTCAGAAATAGAGACAACAAAGCATCTAAGTAACCAATCCATCCAAACTTCTTGATGCCATGCATTATGCTTCATTTATAAGCTTTTACTTAATGAGCACCAATGATCATTTTACAATGATCACTTTAACTGGCCGATCAACTTGACATATACGCAATAAATCATCTGTAACTTTTGATTTAGAGATCAGAATGACACTAATCTAACGCCCACGTTAAACTAGCTCAATTTTCTATATTTTGACAAAATTTGAGATAGAACTAGATATGACAAAGCATCCAAGTAATCAAATCTATCCAAAACTGTTTGATGCAATGCATTATGCTTCAATTATAAGACTTTACTCAATGAGTACCAATGATCAGTTTAGAATAATCATATTAACTGCTCGATCAACTTGATATGTCCGCACAAAATCGTCTGTACCTTTTTTTTTGAGCTCAGTGTGACACGAATCCAATGCCCACGTTAACTTAGCTCAAATTTCTATATTTTGACAAAATTTGAGATAGAAATGGAGATGACAAAACATCCAAGTAATCCAATCTATCCAAACTTCTTGATGCCATGCATTATGCTTCATTAATAAGCTTTTACTTAATGAGCACCAATAATTAGTTTAGAACGATCACTTTAAATGGCCGATCAACTTGACATATCTGCAGTAAATCCTCCGTAACATTTGATTTAAAGCTTAGAAACACACGAATCAAAAATGCCCACGTTAAGGTAGCTCAATTTTCTATATTGTAAAAAAATTTGGATAGAATTAGATACGGCAAAGCATCCAAGTAATCCAATCCATCCGAAACTATGTGATACCATGCATTATGCTTCATTTATAAGCTTTTACTCAAGGACCACCAATGATCAGTTTAGAATGATCACTTTAACTGGACGATCAACTTGACATGTCCACACTAAATCGTATATAACTTTTGATTTAGACCTCAGAATGACACAAATCCAAATCCCACGTTAAACTAGCTCAATTTTCTATAGTTTGACAAAATTTGAGATATAAATAGAGACAACAAAGCATCCAAGTAATCCGATCTATCCAAACTGCTTGATGCCATGCATTATGCTTCATTTATAAGCTTTTACTTAATGAGCACCAATAATCAGTTTACAATGATCACTTTAAATGGCAGATCAACTTGACATGTACACACTAAAATCGTCCGTAATTTTTGATTTAGAGCTCAGAAACAGACGAATCAAATGCCCACGTTAAGCTACCTCAATTTTCTATATTGTAACAAAATTTGAGATAGCAATAGATACGACAAAGCATCCAAGTAATCCAATCTATCCGGAACTGTGTTATACCATGCATTATGCTTCATTTATAAGCCATTACTCAATGAACACCAACGATCAGTTTAGAACGATAACTTTAACTGGTCTATCATATTGACATGTCCCCACTAATTCTTCCGTAACTTGTGATTTAGAGCTCAAAATGACACGAATCCAAAGCCCACGTTAAGCTAGCTCAATTTTCTATATTTTTACAAAATTTGAGACAGAAATAGAGACAACAAAGCATCTAAGTAATCCAATCTATCCAAACTGCTTGATGCCATGCATTATGCTTCATTTATAAGCTTTTACTTAATGAGCACCAATGATCATTTTACAATGATCACTTTAACTGGCCGATAAACTTGACATGTATGCACTAGATCATCTCTAACTTCTGAATTAGAGATCAGAATGACACGAATCCAATGCCTATGTTAAGCTAGCTCAATTTTCTATATTGGTACAAAATTTGAGAGAGAAGAAGATTTGACAAAGCGTCCAAGTAAATCATTGTATCCAAAACTGTTTGATGCAATGCATTATGCTTCATTTATAAGACTTTACACAGTGAGTACCAATGATCAGTTTAGAATAATCATATTAACTGGTCAATAAACTTGGCATGTCCGCACTAAATTGTCCATAAATTTTGAGCTCAGAGTGAAACGAATCCAATGCCCACGTTAAGCTAGCTCAATTTTCTATATTTTGACAAAATTTGAGATAGAAATGGAGACGACAAAACAGCCAAGTAATCCAATTATCAAAAATTCTTGATGCCATGCATTATGCTTCATTTATAAGGCTTTACTTAATGGGCAACACTTATTAGTTTAGAATGATCAATTTAAATGGCCGATCAACTTGACATGTGCGCACTAAATCCTCTGTAACTTTTGATTTAGAGTTTAAAAACGAACAAATCCTCCGTAACGTTAACCTAACTGAATTTTCTATATTTTGACATGATTTGAGAAAGAAAAAGAGACGATAAAGCGTCCAAGTAATCCAATCTATCCAACATGCTTGATGCCATCATTATTCTTCATTTATAAGCATTTATTTAAGGAGCACCGATGATCAGTTTAGAATGATCACTTTAACTTGCCGATCAACTTGACAAGTCCGCACTAAATCGTTTGTAACTTTTGATATAGAGCTCGGAATGACCACGTTAAGCTAGCTAGCATAATTTTCTATATTGTGACAAAGTTTGAAATAGAAATAGAGACAAAAAAGCATCGAAGTAATCCAATCCATCCCAAACTGCGTGATGCAATTCTTTAGGCCTCATTTATAAGCATTTACTTAATGAGCACCAATGACCAGTTATGAATAATCAGTTTAGAATGATCATTTTAACTGGGTGATACTCTTGACATGTACGCACTAAATCGTCCATAACTTTTAATTTAGAGCTCAAAAACACAGGAATAAAAAGTGCCACGTTCAGCTAGCTCAATTTTCTGTATTGAAACGAAATTTGAGACAGAACTAGATACGACAAAGCGTCCATGAAATCCAATCTATTCAAAACTGTGTGATACCATGCATTATGCTTCATTTATAAGCCTTCACTTAATGAGCACCAATGATCAGTTTAGAATGATCACTTTAGATGGGCGATCAATCTGACATATCCACACTAAATCGTCCGTAAGCTTTTGATTCAGAGCACATAATGACACAAATCCAATAACAATGTTAAGCTAGCTCAAATTTTTATATTGTGACAAAATTTGAGACATAACTAGATATGAAAAAGCGTCCATGTAATCCAATCTATCAAAAACTGTTTGATGCCATGCAGTATGCTTTATTTATAAGCCTTTACTCAACGAGTAAAAATGATCAATTTACAATCATCATATTAACTCGCCGATCAACTTGACTTTTCCGCACAAAATAGTCTGTAACTTTAGATTTTGAGTTAAGAACGACACGAATCCAATGCCCACGTTAAGCTAGCTCAATTTTCTATATTGTAACAAAATTTGAGACAGAAATAGAGACGACAAAGCATCTCAGTAATCCAATATATCCAAATAGAGACGACAAAGCATCAAGTAATCCAATCTATCCAAAAATCTGTCATGCCATGCATTATGCTTCATTTATAAGTCTTTACTCAATGAGCACTAATGATCAGATTAAAATGATGACTTTAAGTGGCCGATCAATTTGACATTTCCACACTAAATCATCTATAACTTTTGATTTACATATCAGAATAACATGAATCCAATGCTCACGTTAAGATAGCTCAATTTTCTATATTTTGACATAATTTGAGACAGAAATATGGAGATGACAAAGCGTTTAAGTAATCCAATCTATCCCAAAATGCGTGATGCCATGCTTTATGCTTTATTTATAAGCATTTACTTAATGAGCACCAATGATCAGTTTAACTGGGTGATCAACTTGACATGTACGCACTAAATCATCCGTAATTTTTAATTTAGACCTCATAAACACACGAATCAAAAATGCCCACGTTAAGGTAGCTCAATTTTCTATATTGTAAAAAAATTTGGATAGAAATAGATACGGCAAAGCATCCAAGTAATCCAATCTTTCCCAAACTGTGTGATGTTATGCATTATTTTTCATTTATAAGCTTTTGGTCAATGAGCACCAATGATCATTTTAACTGGCCGATCAACTTGTCATTTTAACTGACCGAAATTGTGTGATACCATGCATTATGCTTCATTTATAAGCTTTTACTCAATGACCACCAATGATCAGTTTAGAATGATCACTTTAACAAGCCGATCAACTTGACATGTCCACACTAAATCGTCTGTAACTTTTGATTTAGACCTCAGAATGACACGAATCCAAATCTCACGTTAAACTAGCTTAATTTTCTATAGTTTGACAAAATTTGAGATAGAAATAGAGAAAACAAAGCATCCAAGTAATCCGATCTATCCAAACTGCTTGACGCCATGCATTATGCTTCATTTATAAGCTTTTACTTAATGAGCACCAATAATCAGTTTACAATGATCACTTTAAATGGCCGATCAACTTGACATGTACACACTAAAATCGTTCGTAAATTTTGATTTAGAGCTCAGAAACACACGAATCAAATGCCCACGTTAAGCTACCTCAATTTTCTATATTGTAACAAAATTTGAGAGAGCAATAGATACGGAAAAGCGTCCAAGTAATCCAATTTATTCAGAACTGTGTTATACCATGCATTATGCTTCATTTACAAGCCATTACTCAATGAACACCAACGATCAGTTTAGAACGATAACTTTAACTGGTCTATCATATTGACATGTCCCCACTAATTCTTCCGTAACTTGTGATTTAGAGCTCAAAATGACACGAATCCAAAGCCCACGTTAAGCTAGCTCAATTTTCTATATTTTTACAAAATTTGAGACAGAAATAGAGACAAAAAAGCATCTAAGTAATCCAATCTATCCAAACTGCTTGATGCCATGCATTATGCTTCATTTATAAGCTTTTACTTAATGAGCACCAATGATCATTTTACAATGATCACTTTAACTGGCCGATCAACTTGACATGTACGCAATAAATCGTCTGTAACTTTTTATTTAGAGATTAGAATGACACGAATCTAACGCCCACATTAAACTAGCTCAATTTTCTATATTTTGACAAAATTTGAGATAGAACTAGATATGACAAAACATCCTAGTAATCAAATCTATCCAAAACTGTTTGATGCAATGCATTATGCTTCAATTATAAGACTTTACTCAATGAGTACCAATGATCAGTTTAGAATAATCATATTAACTGGTCGATCAACTTGATATGTCCGAACTAAATCGTCTGTACCTTTTTTTGAGCTCAGGGTGACAAGAATCCAATGCCCACGTTAACTTAGCTCAAATTTCTATATTTTGACAAAATTTGAGATAGAAATGGAGATGACAAAACATCCAAGTAATCCAATCTATCCAAACTTCTTGATGCCATGCATTATGCTTCATTTATAATGCTGTACTTAATGGGCAACACTTATCAGTTTAGAACGATCACTTTAAATGGCCGATCAACTTGACATATCCGCACTAAATCCTCCGTAACTTTTGATTTAAAGCTTAGAAACACACGAATCCAATGCCCACGTTAAGCTAGCTCAATTTTTCAATATTGTAACGAAACGTGAGATAGAAATAGATACGACAAAGCGTCCAATCTATCCAAAATTGTGTGATGCCATGTATTATACTTCATTTATAAACCCTTAATGAGCACAAATGATCAGTTTAGAATGATCACTTTAACTAGACGATCAACTTGACATGTCCACACTAAATCATCCATAACTTTTGATTTAGAGCTCAGAATAACACGAATCCAATGCCCACATTCAACTAGCTCAATTTTCTATATTTTGACATGATTTGAGACAGAAATAGAGATGACAAAGCGTCCAAGTAATCCAATATATCCAACCTACTTGATGCCATGCATTATGCTTCATTTATAATCATTTTATTTAGTGAGCACCAATGCTCAGCTTAGAATGATCACATTAACTTCCCGATCAACTTGACATGTCCGCACTAAATCGTCCGTAACTTTTTATTTAGAGCTTGGAATGACTAGAATCCAGTGCCCACGTTAAGGTAGCTCAATTTTCAATATTGTGACAAAGTTTGAAACAGAAATAGATACAACAAACCGTCCAAGTAATCCAATCCATCCAAAACTGCGTGATGCAATTCTTTAGGCTTCATGTATAAGCCTTGACATGTCTGCGCTAAGTCGTCCGTAATTTTTGATTTAGAGCTCGGAATGACACGAATCCAATGACCACGTTAACCGAGCTCAATTATCTATTGTTCGACAAAAATTAAGGCAGAAATAGAGACGACAAAGTGTACAAGTAGTCCAACCTCTCCCAAACTGCGTGATGCAATGCTTTATGCTTCATTTATAAGCCTTTACTCAATGAGCACTAATGATAAGTTTAGAATGATAACTTTAACTGCCCGAAAAACTTGACATGTCCACACTAAATCATCCGTAACTTTTGATTTAGAGCTCGGAATGACATGAATCTAATGCCCCATTAAGCTAGCTCAATTTTATATATTTTGACATAATTTGAGAAAGAAATAGACACGACAAAGTGTCCAAGTAATCCAATCAATCCCAAACTGCATGATGCCATGCATTATTGTTGATTTATAAGCTTTTACTCAATGAGCACCAATGATCAGTTTAGAATGATCATTTTAACTGGCTGATCAACTTGTCATGTTTGCGCTAAATCTATCCAAAATAGATACGACAAAGCGTGCAATCTATCCAAAATTGTGTGATGCCATGTATTATATACTTCATTTATAAACCTTTACTCAATGAGCACAAATGATCAGTTTAGAATGATCACTTTAACTAGACGATCAACTTGACATGTCCACACGAAATCATCCATAACTTTTGATTTAGAGCTCAGAATAACACGAATCCAATGCCCACGTTCAACTAGCTCAATTTTCTATATTTTGACATGATTTGAGACAGAAATAGAGACGACAAAGCGTTCAAGTAATCCAATCTATCCAACCTACTTGATGCCATGCATTATGCTTCATTTATAAGCATTTTATTTAATGAGCACCAACGATCAGCTTAGAATGGTCACATTAACTGCCCAATCAACTACATGTCTGCACTAAATCGTCCGTAACTTTTGATTTAGAGCTTGGAATGACTAGAATCCAGTGCCCACGTTAAGCTAGCTCAATTTTCAATATTGTGACAAAGTTTGAAATAGAAATAAATACAACAAACCGTCCAAGTAATCCAATCCATCCAAAATTGCGTGATGCAATTCTTTAGGCTTCTTGTATAAGCCTTGACATGTCTGCACTAAATCATCCGTAATTTTTGATTTAGAGCTCAGAATGACACGAATCCAATAACCACGTTAAGCTAGCTCAAATTTTTATATTGTGACAAAATTTGAGACATAACTAGATATGACAAAGCGTCCATGTAATCCAATATATCAAAAACTGTTTGATGCCATGCAGTATGCTTTATTTATAAGCCTTTACTCAATGAGTAAAAATGATCAGTTAACAATCATCATATTAACTCGCCGATCGACTTGACATTTCCGCACTAAATAGTCTGTAACTTTAGATTTTGAGTTAAGAACGACAAGAATCCAATGCCTACGTTAAGCTAGCTCAATTTTCTATATTGTAACAAAATTTGAGACAGAAATAGAGACGACAAAGCATCTAAGTAATCCAATATATCCAAACTGATTGATGGCATGCATTATGCTTCATTTATAAGCCTTTAATTAATGAGCAACACTAATCAGTTTAGAATGATCACTTTAAGTGGCCGATCAACTTGACATGTTCTCATTAAATCGTTTGTAACTTTTGATTTAGAGCTTAGGAACACACGAATCCAATGCCCACGTTAAGCTTGCTCAATTTTCTATACTATAACAATATTTGAGACAGAAATAGATACGACAAAGCATTCAAGTAATCCAATCTATCCAAAACTGTGTGATGTCATGCATTATGCTTCATTTATAAGCCTTTACTCAATGAGCACTAATGATCAGTTTAGAATGATCACTTTAACTAGCCGATCAACTTGAAATTTCCACACTAAATCATCCATAACTTTTGATTTAGAGCTCAGATTAACACGAATCCAATGCCCACAATAACCTTGCTCAAATTTCAATATTGTGACAAAGTTTGAATCAGAAATAGATACAACAAAGTGTCCAAGTATTCCAATCCATCTCAAACAGCGTGATGCAATTCTTTAGGCTTCATTTATAAGCCTTTACTTAACGAGCACCAATGATCAGTTTTGAGTGATCACTTTGACTGGCCGATCAACTTGACATGTCCGCAATAAATTGTCCGCAACTTTGATTTAGAGCTCTGAATGAAACAAATCCAATGGCCACGTTAACCTAGGTCAATTCTCTATTTTTTGACAAAATTTGAGATGGAAATAGATATGACAAAGTTTACAAGTAATCCAATCTATCCAAAAATCTGTCATGCCATGCATTATGCTCACGTTAACCATGATTTACATATCAGAATAACATGAATCCAATGCTCACGTTAAGATAGCTCAATTTTCTACATTTTGACATAATTTGAGACAGAAATATGGAGATAACAAAGCGTTTAAGTAATCCAATCTATCCCAAATGCGTGATGCCATGCTTTATGCTTTATTTATAAGCATTTACTTAATGAGCACCAATGATCAGTTTAACTGGGTGATCAACTTGACATGTACACACTAAATCGTCCGTAATTTTTAATTTAGACCTCATAAACACACGAATCAAAAATGCCCACGTTAAGGTAGCTCAATTTTCTATATTGTAAAAAAATTTGGATAGAAATAGATACGGCAAAGCATCCAAGTAATCCAATCTATCCGAAATTGTGTGATACCATGCATTATGCTTCATTTATAAGCTTTTACTCAATGACCACCAATGATCAGTTTGGAATGATCACTTTAACAAGCCGATCAACTTGACATGTCCACACTAAATCGTCTGTAACTTTTGATTTAGACCTCAGAATGACACGAATCCAAATCTCACGTTAAACTAGCTCAATTTTCTATAGTTTGACAAAATTTGAGATAGAAATAGAGACAACAAAGCATCCAAGTAATCCGATCTATCCAAACTGTTTGAGGCGATGCATTATGCTTCATTTATAAGCTTTTACTTAATGAGCACCAATAATCAGTTTACAATGATCACTTTAAATGGCCAATCAACTTGACATGTACACACTAAAATCGTTCGTAAATTTTTATTTAGAGCTCAGAAACACACGAATCAAATGCCCACGTTAAGCTACCTCAATTTTCTATATTGTAACAAAATTTGAGAGAGCAATAGATACGGAAAAGCGTCCAAGTAATCCAATTTATTCGGAACTGTGTTATACCATGCATTATGCTTCATTTACAAGCCATTACTCAATGAACACCAACGAACAGTTTAGAACGATAACTTTAACTGGTCTATCATATTGATATGTCCCCACTAATTCTTCCGTAACTTGTGATTTAGAGCTCAAAATGACACGAATCCAAAGCCCACGTTAAGCTAGCTCAATTTTCTATATTTTTACAAAATTTGAGACAGAAATAGAGACAACAAAGCATCTTAGTAATCCAATCTATCCAAACTGCTTGATGCCATGCATTATGCTTCATTTATAAGCTTTTACTTAATGAGCACCAATGATCATTTTACAATGATCACTTTAACTGGCCGATCAACTTGACATGTACGCACTAGATCATCTCTAACTTCTGAATTAGAGATCAGAATGATACGAATCCATTGCCTATGTTAAGCTAGCTCAATTTTCTATATTTGTACAAAATTTGAGAGAGAAGAAGATATGACAAAGCGTCCAAGTAAACCATTGTATCCAAAACTGTTTGATGCAATGCATTATGCTTCATTTATAAGACTTTACTCAGTGAGTACCAATGATCAGTTTAGAATAATCATATTAACTGGTCGATCAACTTGGCATGTCCGCACTAAATTGTCTATAAATTTTGATCTCAAAGTGAAATGAATCCAATGCCCACGTTAAGCTAGCTCAATTTTCTATATTTTGAGAAAATTTGAGATAGAAGTGGAGACAACAAAACAGCAAAGTAATCCAATTATCCAAAATTCTTGATGCCATGCATTATGCTTCATTTATAAGGCTTTACTTAATGGGCAATACTTATCAGTTTAGAATGATCACTTTAAATGGCCGATCAACTTGACATGTGCGCACTAAATCCTCTGTAATTTTTGATTTAGAGCTGAAAAACACAGGAATCCTCCGTAACGTTAACTTAACTCAATTTTCTATATTTTGACATGATTTGAGACAGAAAAAGAGACGACAAAGCACCCAAGTAATGCAATCTAGCCCAAACTGCATGATGTCATGCATTATGCTTCATTTGTAACACTTTACTCAATGAGCACCAATGATCAGTTTAGAATAATAATATTAACGGGTCGATCAACTTGACATGTCTGCACTAAATCGTCCGTAAATTTTGAGCTCAAAGTGAAACGAATCCAATGCCCACGTTAAGCTAGCTCAATTTTCTATATTTTGACAAAATATGAGACAGAAATGAAGACGACAAAACATCCAAGTAATCCAATCTATTCAAAATTCTTGATGCCATGCATTATGCTTCATTTATAAGGCTTTACTTAATGGGCAACACTTATCAGTTTAGAATGATCACTATAAATGGCGGATCAACTTGACATTTCCGCACTAAATCCTCCCTAATTTTTGATTTACAGCTTAGAAACACACGAATCCTCCGTATCGTTCAGCTAGCTAATTTTTCTATGTTTTAACATGATTTGAGACAAAAAAAGAGACGACAAAGCGTCCAAGTAATCCAATCTATCCAACCTGCTTGATGCCATGCAATATGCTTCATTTATAAGCATTTCTTTAATGAACTCCAATGATCAGTTTAGAATGATCACTTTAACTGGCCGATCAACTTGACATGTCCGCACTAAATCGTCGGTAACTTTTTATTTAGAGCTCGGAATGACACGAATCCAGTGCCTAAGTTAAGCTAGCTCTATTTTCTATATTGTGACAAAGTTTGAAACAGAAATAGATACGACAAAACGTTCAAGTAATCCAATCCATCCGAAACTCTGTGATACCATGCATTATTCTTCATTTATACGCCTTTACTTAATGAGTACCAATGATCCGTTTAGAATGATAACTATAACTGGAGGATCAACTTGACATGTCCATAATAAATCGTCCGTAACTTGTGATTTAGAGCGACGAATGACACGAATCCAAAGCCCAGATTAAGCTAGCTCAATTTTCTATATTTTGACAAAATTTGAAAGAGAAATAGAGACAAGAAAGCATCCAAGTAATCCAATCTATCCAAACTTCTTGATGCCATGCATTATGCTTCATTTATCAGCTTTTACTTAATGAGCACTGATGATCAGTTTACAATGATCACTTTAACTGGCCGATCAACTTGACATGTACGCACTAGATCATCTCTAACTTCTGATTTATAGATCAGAATGACACGAATCCAATGCCCACGTTAAGCTAGCTCAATTTTCTATATTGGGACAAAATATGAGAGAGAAGAAGATATGACAAAGCATCCCAGAAATCCATTGTATCCAAAACTGTTTGATGCAATGCATTATGCTTCATTTATAAGACTTTACTCAATGAGTACCAATGATCAGTTTACAATAATCATATTAACTAGTCGATCAACTTGGCATGTGCGCACTAAATCGTCCGTAAATTTTGAGCTCAAAGTGAAACGAATCCAATGCCCATGTTAAGCTAGCTCAATATTCTATATTTTGACATAATTTGAGATAGAAATGGACACGACAAAACAGCCAAGTAATCCAATTATCAAAAATTCTTGATGCCATGCATTATGCTTCATTTATAAGGCTTTACTTAATGGGAACACTTATCAGTTTAGAATGATCAATTTAAATGGCTGATCAACTTGACATGTGCGCACTAAATCCTCTGTAACTTTTGATTTAGAGCTTAAAACGCACGAATCCTCCGTAACGTTAACCTAACTCAATTTTCTATATTTTGACATGATTTGAGAAAGAAAAAGAGACGATAAAGCGTCCAAGTAATCCAATCTATCCAACCTGCTTGATGCCATGCATTATGCTTCATTTATAAGTATTTATTTAATGAGCACCGATGATCACTTTAGAATGATCACTTTAACTGGCCGATCAACTTGATAAGTCCGCACTAAATCGTCTGTAACTTTTGATTTAGAGCTCGGAATGACCACGTTAAGCTAGCTAGCTTAATTTTCTATATTGTGACAAAGTTTGAAATAGAAATAGAGACGACAAAGCATTGAAGTAATCCAATCCATCCCAAACTGCGTGATGCAATTCTTTAGGCCTCATTTATAAGCATTTACTTAATCAGCACCAATGACCAGTTATGAATGATCAGTTTAGAATGATCAGTTTAACTGGGTGATCAACTTGACACGTACGCACTAAATCGTCCATAACTTTTAATTTAGAGCTCATAAACACAGGAATAAAAAGTGCCCACGTTCAGCTAGCTCAATTTTCTGTATTGAAACGAAATTTGAGACATAACTAGATACGACAAAGCGTCCATGTAATCCAATCTATTCAAAACTGTGTGATACCATGCATTATGCTTCATTTATAAGCCTTCACTTAATGAGCACCAATGATCAGTTAAGAGTGATCACCTTAGATGGGCGATCAATCTGACATATCCACACTAAATCGTCCGTAAGCTTTTGATTTAGAGCACATAATGACACGAATCCAATAACCATGTTAAGCTAGCTCAAATTTTTATATTGTGACAAAATTTGAGATATAACTAGATATGACAAAGCGTCCATGTAATCCAATCTATCAAAAACTGTTTGATGCCATGCAGTATGCTTTATTTATAAGCCTTTACTCAATGAGTAAAAATGATCAGTTTAAAATCATTATATTAACTCGCTGATCAACTTGACATTTCCGCACTAAATAGTCTGTAACTTTAGATTTTGAGTTAAGAATGACACGAATCCAATGCCCATGTTAAGCTAGCTCAATTTTCTATATTGTAACAAAATTTGAGACAGAAATAGAGACGACAAAGCATCTAAGTAATCCAATATATCCAAACTGATTGATGGCATGCATTATGCTTCATTTATAAGCCTTTAATTAATGAGGAACACTAATCAGTTTAGAATGATCACTTTAAGTGGCCGATCAACTTGACATGTTCTCATTAAATCGTTTGTAACTTTTGATTAGAGCTTAGGAACACACGAATCCAATGCCCACGTTAAGCTTGCTCAAATTTCTATACTATAACAATATTTGAGACAGAAATAGATACGACAAAGCATTCAAGTAATCCAATCTATCCAAAACTGTGTGATGTCATGCGTTATGCTTCATTTATAAGCCTTTACTCAATGAGCACTAGTGATCAAGTTAGAATGATCATTTTAACTAGCCTATCAACTTGACATTTCCACACTAAATCATCCATAACTTTTGATTTAGAGCTCTGATTAACATGAATCCAATGCCCACAATAACCTTGCTCAAATTTCTATATTGTGACAAAGTTTGAATCAGAAATAGATACGACAAAGCGTCCAAGTAATCCAATCCATCCCAAACTGCGTGATGCAATTCTTTAGGCTTCATTTATAAGCTTTTACTTAATGAGCACCAATGATCAATTTTGAGTAATCACTTTGACTGGATGATCAACTTGACATGTCTGCAATAAATTGTCCGCAACTTTTGATTTAGAGCTCTGAATGAAACAAATCCAATGGCCACATTAACCTAGGTCAATTCTCTATTTTTCGACAAAATTTGAGATGGAAATAGATATGACAAAGCGTACAGGTAATCCAATCTATCCAAAAATCTGTCATGCCATGCATTATGCTTCATTTATAAGTCTTTAATCAATGAGCACTAATGATCAGGTTAAAATGATGACTTTAAGTGGCCGATCAATTTGAGATGTCCACACTAAATCATCCATAACTTTTGATTTAGAGATCAGAATAACATGAATCCAATGCTCACGTTAAGATAGCTTAATTTTCTATATTTTTACATAATTTGAGACAGAAATATGGAGATGACAAAGCGTCCAAGTAATCCAATCTATCCCAAAATGCGTGATGCCATGCTTTATGCTTTATGGAGATGACAAAGCACCAATGATCAGTTTAACTGGATGATCAACTTGACATGTACGCACTAAATCGTCCGTAATTTTTAATTTAGACCTCATAAACACACGAATCAAAAATGCCCACGTTAAGGTAGCTCAATGTTCTATATTGTAAAAAATTTTGGATAGAAATAGATACGGCAAAGCATCCAAGTAATCCAATCTATCCGAAACTGTGTGATACCATGCATTATGCTTCATTTATAAGCTTTTACTCAATGACCACCAATGATCAGTTTAGAATGATCACTTTAACTAGCCGATCAACTTGACATGTCCACACTAAATCGTCTGTAACTTTTGATTTAGACCTCAGAATGACACGAATCCAAATCCCACGTTAAACTAGCTCAATTTTCTATAGTTTGACAAAATTTGAGATAGAAATAGAGACAACAAAGCATCCAAGTAATCCGATCTATCCAAACTGTTTGATGCCATGCATTATGCTTCATTTATAATCTTTTACTTAATGAGCACCAATAATTAGTTTACAATGATCACTTTAAATGGCCAATCAATTTGACATGTACACACTAAAATCGTCCATAAATTTTGATTTACAGCTCAGAAACACACGAATCAAATTCCCACGTTAAGCTACCTCAATTTTCTATATTGTAACAAAATTTGAGATAGCAATAGATACGGCAAAGCGTCCAAGTAATCCAATCTATCCGGAACTGTGTTATACCATGCATTATGCTTCATTTATAAGCCATTACTCAATGAACACCAACGATCAGTTTAGAACGATAACTTTAACTGGTCTATCATATTGACATGTCCCCACTAATTCTTCCGTAACTTGTGATTTCGAGCTCAAAATGACACGAATCCAAAGCCCACGTTAAGCTAGCTCAATTTTCTATATTTTTACAAAATTTGAGACAGAAATAGAGACAACAGAGCATCTAAGTAATCCAATCTATCCAAACTGCTTGATGCCATGCATTATGCTTCATTTATAAGCTTTTACTTAATGAGCACCAATGATCATTTTACAATGATCACTTTAACTGGCCGAAAAACTTGACATGTACGCAATAAATTGTCTATAACTTTTGATTTAGAGATCAATATGACACGAATCTAACGCCCACGTTAAACTAGCTCAATTTTCTATATTTTGACAAAATTTTAGATAGAACTAGATATGACAAAGCATCCAAGTAATAAAATCTATCCAAAACTGTTTGATGCAATGCATTATGCTTCAATTATAAGACTTTACTCAATGAGTACCAATGATCAGTTTAGAATAATCATATTAACTGGTCGATCAACTTGATATGTCCGCACTAAATTGTCTGTACCTTTTTTTAGCTCAGGGTGACACGAATCCAATGCCCATGTTAACTTAGCTCAAATTTCTATATTCTGACAAAATTTGAGATAGAAATGGAGATGACAAAACATCCAAGTAATCCAATCTATCCAAAATTCTTGATGCCATGCATTATGCTTCATTTATAATGCCTTACTTAATGGGCAACACTTATCAGTTTAGAACGATCACTTTAAATGGCCGATCAACTTGACATATCCGCACTAAATTCTCCGTAACTTTTGATTTAAAGCTTAGAAACACACGAATCCAATGCCCACGTTAAGCTAGCTCAATTTTCCAATATTGTAACAAAAATTGAGATAGAAATAGATACGACAAAGCGTCCAATCTATCCAAAATTGTGTGATGCCATGTATTGTACTTCATTTATAAACCTTTACTCAATGAGCACAAATGATCAGTTTAGAATGATCACTTTAACTAGACGATCAACTTGATATGTCCACACTAAATCATCCATAACTTTTGATTTAGAGCTCAGAATAACATGAATCCAATGCCCACGTTCAACTAGCTCAATTTTCTATATTTTGACATGATTTGAGACAGAAATAGAGACGACAAAGCGTTCAAGTAATCCAATCTACTTGATGCCATCCATTATGCTTCATTTATAATCATTTTATTTAATGACCACCAATGCTCAGCTTAGAATGATCACATTAACTGCCCGATCAACTTGACATGTCCGCACTAAATCCTCCGTAACTTTTGATTTAGAGCTTGGAATGACTAGAATCCAGTGCCCACGTTAAGCTAGCTCAATTTTCAATATTGTGACAAAGTTTGAAACAGAAATAGATACAACAAACCGTCCAAGTAATCCAATCCATCCAAAACTGTGTGATGCAATTCTTTAGTCTTCATGTATAAGCCTTGACATGTCTGCACTAAATCGTCCGTAATTTTTGATTTAGAGCTCGGAATGACACGAATCCAATGACCACGTTAACCTAGCTCAATTCTCTATTGTTCGACAAAAATTAAGGCAGAAATAGAGACGACAAAGCGTACAAGTAGTCCAACCTATCCCAAACTGCGTGATGCAATGCTTTATGCTTCATTTATAAGCCTTTACTCAATGAGCACTAATGATAAGTTTAGAATGATAACTTTAACTGCCTGAACAACTTGACATGTCCACACTAAATCATCCGTACCTTTTGATTTAGAGCTCGGAATGACATGAATCTAATGCCCACATTAAGCTAGCTCAATTTTATATATTTTGACATAATTTGAGATAGAAATGGATATGACAAGGCGTCCAAGTAATCCAATCAATCCCAAACTGCGTGATGCCATGCATTATTTTTGATTTATAAGCTTTTACTCAATGAGCACCAATGATCAGTTTAGAATGATCATTTTAACTGGCTGATCAACTTGTCATGTTTGCGCTAAATCTTTCCAAAATAGATACGACACAGCGTCCAATATATCCAAAATTGTGTGATGCCATGTATTATACTTCATTTATAAACCTTTACTCAATAAGCACAAATGATCAGTTTAGAATGATCACTTTAACTAGACGATCAACTTGACATGTCCACACTAAATCATCCATAACTTTTGATTTAGAGCTCAGAATAACACGAATCCAATGCCCACGTTCAACTAGCTCAATTTTCTATATTTTAACATGATTTGGGACAGAAATAGAGACGAGCAACCGTTCAAGTAATCCAATCTATCCAACCTACTTGATGCCATGCATTATGCTTCATTTATAAGCATTTTATTTAATGAGCACCAACGATCAGCTTAGAATGTTCACATTAACTGCCCGATCAACTTGACATGTCTGCACTAAATCGTCCATAACTTTTGATATAGAGCTTGGAATGACTAGAATCCAGTGCCCACGTTAAGCTAGCTCAATTTTCAATATTGTGACAAAGTTTGAAACAGAAATAGATACAACAAACCGTCCAAGTAATCCAATCCATCCAAAACTGCGTGATGCAATTCTTTAGGCTTCATGTATAAGCCTTGACATGTCTGCACTAAATCGTCCATAATTTTTGATTTAGAGCTCGGAATGACACGAATCCAATGACCACGTTAACGTAGCTCAATTCTCTATTTTTCGACAAAAATTAAGGCAGAAATAGAGACGACAAAGCGTACAAGTAGTACAACCTATCCCAAACTGCGTGATGCAATGCTTTATGCTTCATTTATAAGCCTTTATTCAATGAGCACTAATGATAAGTTTAGAATTATAACTTTAACTGCCCGAACAACTTGACATGTCCACACTAAATCATCCGTAACTTTTGACTTAGAGCTCGGAATGACATGAATCTAATGCCCACATTAAGCTAGCTTAATTTTATATATTTTGACATAATTTGAGATAGAAATAGATACGACATAGTGTCCAAGTATTCCAATCAATCCCGAATTGCGTGATGCACCAATGATCAGTTTAGAATGCTCATTTTAACTGGCTGATCAACTTGTCATGTTTGCGCTAAATTGTCCCTAACTTTTGATTTATTGCTTAGAATGACACGAATCCAATGCCCACATTAAGCTAGTTCAAGTTTCTATATTTTGACAAAATTTGTGCCAAAACTAGATATGACAAAGCGTACAAGTAATCCAATCTATCCAAAACTGTGTGATGTCTTGCATTATGCTTCATTTATCAGCCTTTACTTAATGATCACCAATGATCAATTTTGAATGATCACTTTAACTGGCCAATCACTTGACATGTCTGCACTAAATCATCCGTAACATTTGATTTAGAGCTCAGAATGACACGAATCCAAATCCCACATTAACCTAGCTCAATTGTTTATTTTGACAAAATTTATGACAGAAATATGGAGATGACAAAGTGTCCAAGTAATCCAATCTATCCCAAACAGCGTGATGCCATGATTTATGCTTCTTTTATAAGCCTTTACTTAATGAGCACCAATGATCATTTTAGAATGGTCACGTTTAGTGGCCGATCAACTTGACATGTATGCACAAAATCGTCTGTAACATTTGCTTTATAGCTCAGAAACAATAGAATCAAATGCCCACGTTAAGCTAGCTTAATTTTCTATATTGTATCAAAGTTTGAGGTAGAAATAGATACCACAAAGCATCCAAGTAATCCAGTTTTGGACACCAATTATCTTTATAGAATGATCACTTTAATTGGCCACTCAACTTGACATGTCCACGCTAAATCGTCCGTAACTTTTGATTTACACTTATTATGATACGAATCCAATGCTCACGTTCAGCTAGCTCAATTTTCTTCATTGTAACAAAATTTGTTTATCGTAGGCACTGGATTCGTGTCATTATGAGCTATAAATCAAAAGTTATAGACGATTTAGTGCAGACATGTGAAGTTGATCTACCAGTTAAAATGATCATTCTAAACTGATCATTCGTGCTCATTGAGTAAAGGCTTATAAATGAAAAATAATGTAGAGCAACACGCAATTTGGGATAGACCTGGATTACTTGGATGCTTTGTTGTATCTATTTTTGTCTCAAATTTTGTCACAATATAGAAAACTGAAGTAGCTTAACGTGGGCATTGGATTCGTGTCATTATGAGCTATATATCAAAAGTGATAGATGATTTAGTGCAAACATGTCAAGTTGATCAGCCAGTTAAAATGATCATTTAAATTTGATCAATGGTTTTCATTGAGTAAAGGCTTACAAATTTAGAATAATGCAGAGCATCACACAGTTCAGTATAGATTGAATTACATGGACACTTTTTCGTATCTATTTTTGTTTCAAATTTTGTCACAATATAGAAAATTGAGCTAGCTTAACGTGAAAATTGGATTCCTGTTATTATGAGCTATAAAAAAAGGTTATGGACGATTTAGTGCAGAAATGTCTAGCTGATCGGCCAATTAAAATGATCATTCTAAGCTGATCATTGGTGCTCATTGAGTAAAGACTTATATATGAAGTATAATGTAGAGAATCACCCAGTTTGGGATACGCTTGATTTCTTTGATGCTTTGTCATATATATTTTTGTCTCAAATTTTGTCACAATATAGAAAATCGAGCTAGCTTAACGTGGACATTGGATTCGAGTCACTCGGAGCCCTAAATCGAAAGTTACGGACAATTTAGTGTGCACATGTCAAGTTGATCGGCCAGTTCAAATGATCATTCATAACTAATCATTGGTGCGCATTGAGAAAAGGCTTATAAATGAAGCATAATGCATAACATCACACAACTCGGGATAGATTGGGTAACTTGGATGCTTGGTACTCTCTATTTCGGTCTATAATTTTGTCAAAATATAGAAAATTGATCTAGTTTAACGTGGGCATTGGATTCGTGTCATTCAGAGCTCTGAATCAAAAGTTACGAATGATTTAGTGCGGACATATCAAGTTGATCGTCCTTCTAAAATGATAATTCTTAACTGATCATTGGTGCTCATTGATTGAAAGCTTATAAATGCAATATAATGCATGGCCTCACACAGTTTGAGATAGATTGGATTATTTGGATGCTTGGTCGTATCTATTTTTGTCTGAAATTTTGTCACAATATAGAAATTGAGCTAGCTTGACGTGGGCATTGGACTCCTGTCATTATGAGCTATAAATCATATATTATGTACGATTTAGTGCA
>JAENJI010000980.1:0-49712 GCA_018901935.1 Pugionium cornutum | reverse complement strand
TTATCTCATTCAAGCAAGAACATCCTCTCGGTAAGTTTGATTTGTTTTTTTTTTTTTCTCCTTTTGCACGTATCTCATCTTTTGATTTAACCCTAGTGCATCAATTTTGTTGATCTTGTTATCAGATCAGTGGGTTTAACGACTGGGTTAAATTTCCGAAATCTTACTTGTTTTGATCTTATAAACACATCAATTCTAGTTCCGATTTTTCGTTAATTTTTTTCATGCTTTGCGTATGCGTTGGTTAAGATTGATACCTGACGATTTCCTATTGATTGCGTATCAATTTTAGAAAGAGCATTTGATTCACTTTAATTCTCTTGATTTTTTTTACTAACCAGTTCCTTGATTGAAACATGTTCTGTTTTCGCTTTGCATTTGATGATGATGCAATTACATTATTGCTGTGATTTTGGTGGGTTTGATGAACTTTTGAAGATCGGAATTGGAGCTAATCGTTATTTTTCTAAGGGCTTCCTTCACTTAGTAGGAGATAACATGATTCAACTTGTCTCACTTGACTCTGTATCACCTCGTGATAGAAAACGTGTTCTGTTTTCGTTTCATTTTGATAAATATGCAATTACATTATTGTTGTGATATAGTTGAATTTGATGAACTCAAAGAGATCAGATCGGAATTGGATCAAAAAGCCGGTTTTTGTACAACCATAAGACAAATGTTTTATAAACCCCAAAACCCTATAAAGATAAAAAAAAACAAGTATACTCTTTGTTGAAGTAATGAAGAATGTTGATGTATTGGAATTAATGGATAGTGTTTCTTCTGCTCTTGTATGTTACAGAAAAGAGACAGTCTGAAGCTTCTCGCATCAGGGAGAAGTATCCAGACAGAATACCTGTGCGATTTTTTTCACAATCTTCTTTCAAGAAATCGCATAACTTTTATCAAGAAAGAAAAGAAATTGCATATCTTTTCCTTATTTATGTCATACATTTTTGGTTGTTGCAGGTCATAGTTGAAAGAGGTGAGAAGAGTGATGTCCCTGATATTGATAAGAAAAAGTAAGTCCTATTGTATAAAAAAAAAGGCTTGGAGAAATCTCTGGTTTTCATTGTTTTATGGCTTAGTGATACAATGCCTATCAAATTGGGTGAATTATTGAACAAATTTCAGGTACTTAGTCCCAGCTGATCTGACTGTTGGACAGTTTGTATATGTTGTACGCAAGCGAATCAAGCTAAGTCCCGAGAAAGCCATCTTCATTTTTGTCAAGAACATTCTACCACCAAATGGTTAGATAGATACAAATGTGTTCCCTTTCCTAATCATATTCTACTTCCAATACAAATTTGCAATCATGAATGTGGATAACCTTTTATTGCAGCGGGGATAATGTCTGCGATTTTCGAAGAGCACAAAGATGAAGACGGGTTTCTATACATGAGTTACGGTGGGGAGAGCACATTCGGGAGTGACAGTGCAATACCCCATTGCACATTGGAAAAATGTAAGTTTATTGGGGTTTAATCTAATTTCTTTCTCCACCTTTTTCATTTTTATGAATCTATTTTTGTTTTATTGTTTATTTTACTTAATTTTGTTGATGATTTTCTGATTTTAATTATTATATTAAAATTAGGTTATCGATTCATTTTTTGAGTATCAAACGAGAAAAAGAATTCTAATATATTATTTGAATAATATTTTAAAAAAAAAAGAAACTTAGTTTGATGTGTTATTAACAAAAATGACAGACGTGTCATCATTACCGTGAGTTTCAATTAAATATATAAATAGTTTTATGTTATTAGAATAATTATAATATATATTATTGTTATTAATTTGGTTAGAAAATCAATATATTTTATTAAAAAAACCAAAAATACTATTAAATTCATAAAAATAATTATTTTTCTTTTCTTAATTTACATATATAAAAATTAATATTAAAAATAGTTTTAAATAAAAATAAAAATTATATAAATATTTAATTTATATTTACTAATAATATTATATAATTTATGAATATTTTTCTCATACAATGCGTGGATATAAAATCTAATCTCTAATATATTATTTGAAGAACATTTTAAAAAAATAACCTTACATTGATGTATTATTAACAGAAATACAATGATAACGTGTCATCACCATAGCGAAAACCATAGTGAATTTCAAATAAATATATAAATAGACGTGAATATAAATCTAGTTGATTATTAATCCCAAAAAGATGTTTTAGAAGATAAACTTGTGACAAAAGTAGGTTTTAATGAAAATCCTTAAAGTGCTAGTATGGATAATGGTTCTATATCAAATGATCATTTTAATGATGCCACTAGCCTCTTTAGTGAGCAACAAATGTTGAAAATTTGAATGTTCATAAAAAACCTAGTTCTTTTGTTATATTTATTATCCTAGGTATTGGGATAACTTTGACAATAAAAAAAAAATCTATTCTTAAAAAGAGAAATGAAAATTGTGTTCCCTTTACTTAATGATGGATTGAGTTATTGGAAGCATCTTAGTGAGAGACTTAAACAACATGAAAGAAGTGTAGATCATATGACTAATATGAAAACGTGGAATTAACTAGAATAATTGCTGTCGTTAAGTTTTACCAAGATAACAACGGTACTTTCTTGGACTCTATTGAAATGATTACAGAAATTGATTGAAAATCTATATTAGATGCTTTCAAAACCATGATATTCATCATTTTATTTTAATATTCATAATGAGTTTATCTCTCTTTTAGTTCATAATGTTCAATTTTCTATGAGTTTAGTTCGATAAGGTACATAAACTTAGCCGATTAAATTTATTTCTAATCGAATTTTAAGGTTCTTCTATTAATTACATAAATCGAATATACTATTCTCTAAACTATTCAATTTTTTTATATTTTACGTATTTTCATAGCGTTGTTAATTAATAACGATGTCCATTTAAATAAATCTTAAATCTAGTTATAAAATATGAAATCGAACAACTAAAATTGATTTAACTTTTAATCAAATTTAAACTAAAACTATAACCAGTAACAACATATATAAGATTCCTAATTTTCCCCAAATTAATTTAAAAAACAACATTAAATTTATTTATATCGAATTAAATAGTTATACAGATCAGATATTTGTACAAATCGGGTAGACTTATGATTTTAACTAAAATTTGGTTAACAGTTAAACTAATTTTAATGGTTTGATCACTATATTGAAACTAGTTAAAGATTTATTTAAACAAAAAATATTATTAATTTTATGGTGTTGTGTAAATACACAAAATATATAAAGATCATATAATTTAAAGAAAATTATGGCCAGTTTGAATATCTATTAAAAATTTCTAAAGTTCTGATAGAAATATAGTTAGTTGGATATGTGTGTATACCTCACAAAATTGTTAAAGAAGCAAAAAAAATTCGAATAGACAAAAAAAACTTTTCTATTGTATAAGCTATTGAAAATACATAATAAACGTCTTAAAATCGCACATCATGAACTTTTTACACAAGTATATAACGTACCTAAGTCATTCTATTCGTAACCAATTTATTTTAAATTGGATGTCTACTATCGTCAATTCTTGATTATAACCCATCAAAGAACAAATGATTTTAATAAGACAATGTGTGAATACATGGAATAAAAAGTAAGAGAAAATTAGAATTCTCATCAATGTTTCTAAAAGTAGATGATACATTTGGATTATGATAATTTGAAAAACTGTTAGATGCTTTGGAGTCTTTTATTTTTGATGTGGATAATGTGACAAGTCAATGTTATATAATCATTCTAAAATGAAAAGAAAAAAACCATCAAAGTGTTCAAAAGAGATTTCATGATAGGGTTACTTATTTAAACTACACAAACTTATTCTAATAAAAAAAATTTTCACTTAGAACTTAATTTTTTTCCTACTAGTTATACAATCAATTTTTTTCTATAAAGCATCTCATCTTTTTGTATTTTTTCTATCTCAACAAAGGCTTTTACATAAATCTTAAATCGAATTTAAAAATAAAAAAATCGAACAACTATAATTGGTTTACCTGTTAACCAAATTTAAATTAAAATCATAACCCGTCAAAAATATATATAATGCCTTAATTTCTTCCAAATTCATTATAAGTACGATTTTCATAAGGATTGGATATTTGTATAGATCAGGTTAACTTATGGTTTTATTGAAGTTAGGTTAATGGTTAAACCAATCTTAGATTTATATTTTGAATGTAGGTTAAAGATTTATTTAAACAAAAACTGTTATTAATTAACATTGTGGAATACACAAAATATATAAAGATTGACTAGGTTAGAGAATAGTATAATATGTTTATGTAGCTAGATAGTGAAGAAACACATGTATGTTGCTGTGCGAATATGAGTTTGTTTATTTGGTGATGTGGCAGCGGAGAACTAACATGGCATAAGATGAAAAAGATTTGACAATATCATAAGATCTAAGGTTGACATGGAGGCTGCAAGTTGAGGTGTTAAAAAGATCAAGTGATATGACATATAGATCTCAAGAGACTATTTAAAGAATATTTGGAGGAAATGTTTTAGGAAGGATAAACATAGCACAACAAGATTTTTTTTCCTAGGGGAGATTACACATAAATTCTAGGGTTGCCAGATCTAGAAAATTTCATGTGATATAAAATACACCTAAGATGGTTAAGGGTTGGCTTAACACTCTTGAGAGTTGATTAGGAAAATTGTAACTTCAAAGTTTTAAACAGAAAATGAGAATATGAATGTTTTGATTTCTTTTGTATATCACGCTAGGGTAATTAGGATAAAGAGAATTAAGTTTAGACTATATTTTGGCTTGGTGACAGCCAAAAGGAAGTTTTAAATGTATGTAAATTCTAATAAGTGTAATCTTTGTAAAAAATTAACTTATACAAAATATAGTATACAAACGTTCATTTGACATATTTTAAATTAAAAGTTTGTTGTGTTGCGTTCTCCATACTTACAAGTACCACTAAAAACGAATGAAAATAGGTGTAGTTAGAATAAATTTGTTTAGCTTATGAAATTCAACCTTTTTTATATACATCCAAAAGTGTTGACAATGTCCTGTGGTTGTCATAATTTTAATCTTGTGATTAATGATATATAGTTCATTCACGTATAAGAATTATTACTTTGGAGTTTCACAATACATACATTATTTTCTAGTTTTAAAGATTTTGCTTGACATTCTTTTATTTCTTATAATGAAATTTTTATCTATGAAAAAATCGAATCAAAAGTGTTTAAACTATTAGGCTGTATGAATAAGGTCAGCTTTATTGAATATGAATCATATAATAAAAAAATAATGCTGAAAATTTAATTATGAGTAATACCATAAAATAACATCATTTTAAGTTTCTGTTCAAAATTTACCATACTAAAACTAAAATTCCAAAATAGCATAAATTATTATATAAAAATAATTATTTACATTAAATAAATTATATATAAAATTAAAACATAATATTTAGATTCACTTTTTTAATTTAGGATTTAAATTTTTTTCATTAGAAAGAAAGTTTTTAATTATTTTAGTATTAAATTTATGATATTTTTAGAAATTTAAATGATTAGTGATATATTTGGAACAAAAACTTGAAATAATGATATTTTAGTCAATTAACCTTTAGTTATCGGATTTGATAATTTTAAATTTTTAATTGGCATGATTATTTGCTATGAAATTTGGTTTGCTATTAACTCGGTCAAATTTCTTTTTAATTCCAAAAATGGTTCGGTGGAATTCTACTTTACCGTTTTCAGTTGGGATTCGCTTCTCTAGAGAAGGTCTCACGGTGGTCATTGGATCAGAGTTTTGCTAGTTCATGTTTGTTGTTCGTTATTTATTCCCTTTCTCATGTAAGTTGTGCGGTTGTGTCTGTTGGAGGAATAAATAACAAATTTCATCGGTCGGTAGGGTTCTTGGTGTTTTTTGGTTTTGATTCAAAATACCGGTTTAGGATATGTTGCCTCACTGGTTTGGACTCACACATTGTCTTTCATCCGAGCCTTCTTTGTTTTGGTTGTTTAAGAATCTTAATATATTTAATGTAGATAACGAAAACTTTTATTTTTTTTCCATCTATGCTTAATTAATTCAGAAAAAATAAATAACGATTCGAATTAAAAGAAAAAGTAAAAAGAAAATTTAAGAATAAATGATCGGACGGTGTAGGAAAAAACAAGTTGATACAGTGAGTAAAAAAAAAGATAACAGCAGAGAATCAGATTTGTGGTTCTCCTTTCTCCATCCAAACCACAAACAAAACCTCAACCACACCAAAAGTGTTCAACTCCAGAACCATAACCAACCACACACAAACACTCAATTTCTCTCTCTTTCTCTCCACCATTAGCATCGATCAGAGAAAGAGAGAGAAAGAAACCTATTGCATATGGCTGCTCCTTCACTTTCTGCAACTGGGCACAATCAAGGTTTGCTTGGAACTTCCTTCTATGGAGGTTGGGGAAGTTCCATCTCCGGAGAGTATCTCCGACGAGAATTACCACCGCAACAAGCCAAAGTCTCACGTAAAGCCATCAGAGTACAACCTATGATGAAGAATGTCAATGAAGGCAAAGGCTTATTTGCGCCTCTCGTCGTTGTCACACGGAACATAGTAGGCAAGAAAAGGTTTAATCAGCTTAGAGGAAAAGCCATTGCCTTGCATTCTCAGGTTTGTTTCTGAATCATTCTCTAAGAAAGTCCATTAATAAAAAAAAAAGCTGAATGCTTTTGGGTTTGTGGAAATGGGTTTTTGTTTTGTTGTTTCTTCAGGTGATCACAGAGTTCTGCAAATCGATTGGAGCAGATGCTAAACAAAGACAAGGGCTAATCAGGCTTGCTAAGAAAAACGGAGAGAGGCTTGGCTTCCTTGCTTAGGTCATAAAAAGAACAAATCTTTCTCTGCTCTTTTCTGTATACACACCTCTTATTGTTGCTATCTAGATATATTTGTTTTGCTACATTGCCTTTGAGGCTACGCAAACACACAAACTGCCATTCTCATCTAAAAGTTGTGCGTCACTCTGGTACTAAAACCTGATGAATCTGATCTATATATATACAACAAACGACAACACTATTACAGTTTCAAATAAGCTGAATCAGGTATTCTCACTTACACAGATACAATTATGTAATATTGAAACCTTTTCAACAGTTTAAGGCCTGAAAACTGTCTTAGCCTAATCATAAACAATTAACGGATTGATAAAACGTTAAGCTTTCTTTTGATGTATATCGATTCTCCACCAAGAAAGGGATCTTCAAGATCAGGAGAAGTACTGAGACGCATGCGCAAATCCCCAGAGCTGCGGATTTTAAAAATATGAACTTACACTGATTACTCAAGACCCAGGTAAGATTGCATAATATGTCGAATAAGGTTATATTAGCTCATAGTCATATACATATATAGCTATAGCTTTACCTCAACATTTTTTAACTCAAATTCTGTGCTGCTAGCTAAGCATTCGTTCCCAAAGGTTTCTGAAGGCCCACTTGTTGCCTTCAACCTTGTTCAAATAGGAACATTTGGTTTGAGTATTATCAAAACGAGTAAAAAGGGGAAATTATGAAAATGAGATGGATCCAGATTGTTACTTACAAATCTTCATCTAAACATAGAGCAAAGTTTCCTCCACCTCCAAATGCCAAAAACTCATTCAGACACATCAAGTAATACCGGTTGGCACCTGCACACAAATGAATAAGAGAGGTCCTTGAATACACATACTTGAGGGGCTTCATTTACCTTTCTAGGGCCTATCGGGGAAAAAGATAAAAGACTGTTCGTCTTAAAACAGAAAAAGGTGTATCCATCTGCAACTTATCCATAGCAGTAACATGTCACTTAATGGTTTATAGCAACAATTCAGCTACTTAAAAAAGTGTGGATCAAGTTGCTGACAAGAACAAGGGGAAAATTCGGATGAGAATCAGTTGGAACTAATTTTCTTAGGATCTGTTTTTTTGGAGAGACATATTGAGCATTCTCCTCAAATTTCACTTTACAATTTTTTCAACAATCTTCCTCCCATCTAGCCCTCCTCTACTTGTACGATTGCTTGAGAAGGAAAAAAGAAGAGGGTTCAAATGGTTACCTGTAGGTCTAAATATGCGTGGTTGACCATAAATAGTTGTGAACAAGAATGTCTGGCTAGTACCCTATTATCAAAGACATGTGAGAGAATCAGCACTAAGGAAACCAATTCATCTCCAGAGAGCGCACATTACAACATATTTACTTAACTTGCCTGATATTTCCTCTTGGGAGTCGGTCTCAATGGACATTCCAGTAAAGCACCAAAAACAGCACCTTGTTTGTCTCCAGCAACCTGCACCAAACCGAATCATCACAAACTAAGATCTGTCCCACTTAACTTTGTCAAAATCTACCAAAGAGCATAGAGGTCGTTGAACAAACCAATAGACATGGACCAGGAAGCTCTGCACTTCTGCGCAGAAGCGTACGCAGTGATATGCCATGCTTCAAAGTACTGCCCTTCATCCAATAAAAGTTAATACCAAAGCGAGAAGCCTAAAATCTCCAATAAGAGATTGAAATAAACACACTTTTACCTATATAGCAAGATCCATTTGCATCCTCTTACAATGTTTGGGAGACTCGCTTGCAAGAATTCATACAAGTTAGCAGAAATAAAAGCAGAGCTTTCTGTTAATTCTGTCATCTGCTTCATCCCTTCAAAGTAATCGTTACCGGTTTCTACTTTTGCAGACGGTTGTAACTCACAGTCCTTATCTGATTTCTTTTCTTCACCATTTCTGATAATGGTGTCAGCTTGGTTATGCACATATCCATGTTTACAACTCTCAACAGACTCGTAGCTGTCTGTTCTGATGGGAAGAGGAGGACATGATTCAGGTTCCTCATTTCCAGATTGAAGAACACCATACGAAAAATATGAAGACAAAGATTTGCCTGCACTTGAACTTAGCCTGGTCTACACAATCAAAAGCTGAATGTCACGAAAATCTCGTCGAGTAAGAGGCCAAAACAGATCAAACGAAAATAAAGTCAAAACACATATTCAAAACAAAGCACGATCTTTTGTGTTTACTCAAAATGTTCCATTCAAGAAAAAGCAATTTTCGAAATCCAGACCCATCACAGGAAAAAGGGCAGCAACAATTGAGACATAAGATTGACAAAAAAAAACTGAGATTGTAAGAGAATTAGAACCATCCCTGAATAAAAACTGATTCCTGATTCGAAACGAAGCTCTGGAATAACGCAAAGGGGCAGAGACAGAGAGAGAGATGAAGAAAAAAAAAAGTACCTTTGGAGAATCGGAGAGAGAATAGCGAGGAGAGGCAGATTGGCTAGGGGCATCGGCGAAAAGATTAGAAAGCTTTTGAGACACTTTGTCCTTGAGAGTATGCATTGCGATTAAAAGAAAACAACTTTTGTAATCGGAGACGAAGATTGCGTCAAGAGAATGATGTCAACAGAATTTTCGGTGGGGAAAAGAAAGATAAGATGCTGAGACAGAGAGATCCCCTGACTCTCGGAGACGGAGATATCTGCGAATGATTCTCGACAAAGAGCCTTTTTTCTGGTCAAAACTATAATATAAAAATCGGATGACAATTTATCTCTCCTTCCATTATCACCGTATAACATGTATTTTACATAGAATTTATCTCCTACTGATAAATCACGGTGTTTAAAAAAGGTTTACTTTCATCAACATAAATTTATGCGATTAAACATATTTTTATCCGTATTTTTAGATTTTTTTTAATTACATAAACTATATTTTTCTTTCATAAATTACACAAACTTCATAAATTATTCTAATTTCAGAAATTTTATTAATGTTTACATATTAAATAGCTATTAAATCTGGTTCTAATTCAAAAATCTAGTTTTAACTTGAGTTTATTTTGAAATTAAAACCAGATTTTCGAAATAAAACAAGATTTAATAATAATTTAACACGTAAACATTAACGAAATTTCTGTAATTGGAATCATTTATGAATTTTATGTAGTTTACGGAAGAAAAATATAATTTATGTAACTTATGAAAGACCCAAAAAGTACGGGTAGAAATAGGTTTATTCGTATAAATTCGTGTAGTTGACGGAAGTAAATCATTAAAAAAATCGTGAACTATGATAAAAAAAAATATCGTAAACTTATATTCACCTAATTTCAAAGTTAAAAAACAGTTATTTACCGTATAAAAATTCAAAACGTAATCATCCACAAAATTAATTAACGATAATACAAACAATTATTAACCAAAATAAACTAAAACTATTAACCGATTAAACAAAACTCAACCTAATAAATTGTAAACCCACACAAATAAACTCATTTGTGAAGAAAAAATCTCCATATCGAAAATCAAGCCAGAATCGATATCTAGTACACTAATTCGAACTGAGACAACGAAGAAAGACCACAACTCCTAACTAAGAACCCTAAGCAAATTACATAATCCCATCGATTAAAAAAAAAAGACAATGACCAATTTCTCAATGGAAACTCCCAGAAAACATGGAATCTAAAGATAATCAATCGATTCGACTCTAAACAACCCCTAGAATCAAAATATAAGATTGCATTATTCATCTTAATCACTATTACCATGGGTTAATCGTAATAATCAAAACCCTAACTTACCATTCCTTGATTTCTC
Organism: Pugionium cornutum; assembly: GCA_018901935.1. Classification (NCBI taxonomy): domain Eukaryota; kingdom Viridiplantae; phylum Streptophyta; class Magnoliopsida; order Brassicales; family Brassicaceae; genus Pugionium; species Pugionium cornutum. Next base: position 39,046 of record JAENJI010000980.1, on the reverse strand, counting down.
TCTTCAAGTACTACAAACCGTAGTCCTCTAAAAATCCAAATTCGATTCCTATTTTCTCCCTCTCCTGAGATATAACGTGAAATTGAAATGGTCTTTAGTTGGTTTCTCGATCTCGCTTTTCAGGATCTATACCTACACGTATATACATACGGACATATATATATACACGTAAGTTTAACTAATTGCAGTTTATCCAGAATTTCAGCCAAAAAAATTCATAATCGTAGGTGAGGAACACAATCACCGATGATCGCTGATTCTAGGAAAATAGGGTTTTCGGGTTTTGGTTTTGGGTGAATTTTTTTATTTCAGTTTGATTTTTGGTTTAAAATCGGGTTGATTTGTAAGTTACAGTTGGTTCACTTACCGGATTACGATTAGTCAAAACAAAATCGAAATTAGGTGTATATAAGTTTGGAAGTTTTTAATGTGGATGATTTAGCACTAGGAGATAATTTTGTGTGAAATTAATGTTATATGGTGATAGTTAGGGGAAAATAGATTGTCAACCCATAAAAATCACTTCATCCGATTTTTTCCTAATTCTTTTCTTTTATAGAATGTAACAATATATACGTTGTAATATATACTTTTTCCTAATTTTAAAAAAAAATTTTTTTGAGCTAACGATATATTTCTCCCCAATTTGAAAGTTCAAAACCAAAGTATCTCTTACTTCAAAGTTCAAAACCAAATTATACATAACCGTGATTAAAACTGGTTTACTATTGAGTTTGAGAATACTTAGCCGGAATTAAACCAATTACAACCCAATTTAAAACCCGATTACCCACTTAAAACGAAACTAACCTCCCTCCTTCTCCAAAAAATCCCCAAATCGACAAAACAAATCCCCAATCGATGAATCTTAATCCCCAATCGACGAACTCTAATCTCTCCAACATTGAAATCGGCTTCTGGTTATAGCTAATGCATCGGATTTTGAGATGGTGAAAGAGATTCTAATGAAAATAGAGGATGAGAGGTTGAAAGAAGCAGTCTTGGATATTGTGTTAAAGAGTGTAAGTCTCGGATTTCGCATTCGAACCCTCTTTTTCCTTTCAATTTTGCATTCGAATCCTCTTTTTCGTTTCAATTTTGTTTTGATTTTGCATTAATTTTGTCGATTTTGCATTGATTTCGCTTTAACTCAGGTGTATAACCGTCGATTTTGAGCCCTAGAAATCCTTCAAATGCCACTCGAATCCCCTTTTTCTTTTTAGGATTCTTAGAGATTTGATTTGAGAATTTTTCGTGAACTAGGTATTTGGAGAGAACAATGGGGTCGGATCGTGACCTTCGAACCCGGGTGCGATTTGGTCTTGGTTACAAGTTACTTGGTCCGATATCAACCGGTTCGCGTCCCTAAACCAACTAATCTAACAACGAGGGATAATTTGGTTTCGAACTTTCATATCGGGAAAAAATACGTTTTCAACTTCACTAGGGTGGATAAATTAAGTGTGACATTAATTTTATGGTTATCTAGTGCTGTACGATAGTTTTAAAAGGAAACTAAATCGTCAACTTATTTTTTATAGAATGTAATTAAAATTAAAAAGTTAATCGAAACCGACTGAATAATGCTATTGTTAAAGAACTATTTAACTAGTTAAGAATTGGTAAGCCAGATGGAGAGTAAATTCCAACAGTGCTTTCGGTTGATCTAGGCTAGAATGATATCTCTTGTGTCCTTGTCTATTTGTTTGAATAGATCTTCAGTGGTTTTAGCCATGTTGTTGTGAAGTTTCCCATTTCTTTCTCTCCACAAAAGGTAGATAGTGAGCAGAAGGTACGATAGATATCAAAGTTTTTCTCGAGTTTGATACAAAAGAAGCTAAAGAAGTGATTAGGCAGTTCCAATCTGCAAAAATGTGCAAAGTTGTTCAAAGTTTACGGAGAACTTGAGACCAAACTTGGGAGTTATAGTTGTACAAAAAAAATTGGTGATCTTTTGTCTCGACGCTTGAATTACATAGAAGACAAATTGTGTTGGCATAGATAGATCCCATGATCTTAATCTTGTCCTTGTTGGCAGAAAATATTCTTGGTTACAACCCAAAAGATAAATGCATGTTTTGCAATAAAACCTTTAAACTATACTATCTTAGGCCAATATGGTATCGATTGTCTAGATTGTAGCACCTCTCAAGTGATTGATGAGGAGAATTCACGAATTGAGGTATTGTGAGTAAATCAAGAGTAGCAATCAAAACCTTGTGACAGTAGTGGAGTTGAAATTTAAAGAAAGGGAATCTCGCAAGTATGTTAGAGAAGTTGAACGAGTTCTTGCCGAAGGTAAGATCCAACCATTTGGTGTAGTTTCCTCATACACCGTATTGTAGATAGAAATACTCGTAATTATTTGTTTTAAAGCCCTAAGAAATCAATAAGAGGTCCAAAGTGCAACCAATGATCAAACCAATAATTTGTTGTGTTATCATATGTGATAGAGCATTTGATAAAACATTTAGCTAGAGGCTTCAACGCAGTGAGAGATTTTCATAACCAAGATGTTTTCTGATCAGTCGAGGCAAATCATACAGAGTAGATGTTCTTGCAGATGTCCAAGTTACGATTTTTGATCCAAACCACCCACAAAAACCCACTATTTGAAAACATAATCCAAATAAGTTTAATTGTTTGATTCGCTTTTGCCGAATTCATGCCTTCATACTTTCGTATCTTCAATAATACAAAACAAAATCTCGTATCCAAAACCACAGAACCAGAAAAAATGATTGTTTCCTTTTATATTCTAAATTGATATAAAAAATTATAAACCATATAGCAAAATTAATCACGAATCATAACATCCCTAATAACATCTCTAATATATTATTTGAGAAACATTTAAAAAAAATGACCTTATCGTTAGTGTTATTAATAGAAATGTCATGATGACGTGTGGATATCATAGTGAATTTCAAATAAATATATAAATGAACTTAAATTATTAAAATAATTACGATATATGTCATTGTTATTAATTTGGTTAGAAAATCAATACATTTTATTACACTAATAAAAAAATACTATTAAATTCATAGAAAATAATTATTTTCCTTTCTCTTAATTTACACTAGAATACTACATGTACTATGCACAGATTAAAATTAGTATTTTAATTTTTTTTTTATTATTTGAATGAAAAAATTATAAATATATTTTAATTTAAAATATTATATATATATATATTATAAAAAATGATATTACTATTATTATATATTATTCAAATAATATTGCATTATTTTATCGTTGTTTTTGTGATACGTTAATCAAAAATACATTTATAATTTTTTTAGTAAAATATTTAAAACATGTTTTAAATTAAATTAATAAAATTAGTAGTTTTAATTAATTTTGTTATGTTATAGAATCTACTTATATATAAAGTAGTCATACTAAAAAATTATTATTAGTTATTCAAAATTTAATATTACAAACAAATGATATAATATAAAATTTTATTTGTAAATATATTGATTGTTTGAAAATAAAAAAAGAATTGAGTGATATAATTTATATATGATTTGTGATTTAGATATGCCGACTATATTATTACATAATATATATATGTATATATATATTTGTATAAAAAAATTATTACTATAATATATTGAATTTAATTATTGAGTTAAAAATTAAAATTGCATATAATATAAAAATGGAATTAAATAGTGTTAATAAAGTTTTTATATTTATAAAAATTCGACATATTTACTTTCCTTATATATGTGTACAATAATTAATTATTTATATAAAAATAATCTTCTATTTTTAAAATTGAAGAGTAATTAAATGTGTAATTTACTAACTCAAACTTTCCTAATTTTTGAATCTTCGTATATTTGAAAATTAAATAGTGTTTGGAAACTCATTAAATTTTATAATTAAATTATCTAATTAAGATGTTTAGATAATAAAATAAATAATTTATATTTAAAATTAAATTAATTAGTAAAATTGTTGAGAGTGAATATGGTGATGATACCTAAGCAATTTTCACTTTTAATGCTTCTCCTTTAATATATAGTAGATATGAATCTTTATGAAACCCTAAACCAATATTTAGTAAATCTCCAATATTTACTAAATATTGTATTTCCTTATTGTGCAGATTCTTGTCTTGCACAATATTTTCCAGAGCTCATCCACTTATGATGCGCCACGTCACACTTCATGAGCTCCAATCAGATTGCACCACCTGTGCACCGTCTACCTGGACGACCCTTCTCTATTGCACAACCTATGCAACGTTCACCATATTGTGCAGAATCTTGTCTCACACAATAGTCTTCACTACTCATCCATCTGTCACATTTCATGAGCTTCAGTCATACTGCACCACCTGTGCACCGTCCGTCTGGACAATTCTTTGTTGTTGCACCACCCGTGCAACAACCACCTTATTGTGTAGAGTCTTGTCTTGCATAACAGTTTTTACTGCTCATCCATCTATGGTATGCCTCGCTACACTTCATGAGCTTCATCTTCACTGTTCATCCATCTGTGGCATGCCTCACCACACTTCATGAGCTTTAAGATTTCACCACCTATGCAACGTCCACTTCTGGATAATTCTTCACAGTTGCATAACCTATTCAACGATCATCGATGCACCTCTATGCTAACAATCTCCCTCTTTTGGTATAAGTGTGACACCTCAATGTACCTGCATCAACCAAATGACCAAACACACACATACATACAACCAAAGTTATGAACACACAACTATCGATCGGATTTAGATTCTAGTATCCTAAGATACATCAGTTCTGAATCATAACACACACTTAAGCATTATGACACACGTGGTGGACCCCCCCCCCCCCCCATCGCTTGGGATTTGTTCCCCATGAGGGCTTTCGGCTTTCGGCTTTCGTCATCTCCAATACTCCTGCTTGTGACACACAAAACCTGCTTCTGACAGACACATGCACATATATTCTCTCCCTACTTGAGTGCACACTTAGAGCAAAATTAGTATAAACACGAACTCGTTGCACAATGATGCGACATCTGTCCAATTCCCTAAATTTCTTACTTTTATACCTATGCTTGACACATCACAATCAGTTTGAATATTTCTGTCAATAGAGTTTAAGTTCATTCATCATCTTGCATATCCGAAAAACTCATGACTAATCGAAATTAAAAATTTTTTTTATTAAAACATAAAATCTACTCTATTGAACAACTATCTGTACGGAAAGTCTAATACAAATGTAATTAGTGGAACACAATGCGATTATCACTCCCCTCATCACGATGTGGTGCATTTAAAGAAAACTTAGGATCAACATGCCAACCACCAGTAATGCAAAGCAACTTGTCAACATACATTCTATCACCAGAGGCTCTAAGGTCTGAATTATGATATATCTCAACTGAGATTGTGGTAGCAACCTGAGCCGAGAACACATTTTTCATTTCCAAAGATTTCCTCTGCCCAATCAGGATAGTGATCATGCTTAGAACAGAATATTGTATCATCTTGTACCAAACTGAGTATCCATCACGTTAGGCCTTATTTTCTTACATTTTTATCTCTCCTCCCCTCCTATTTTTTGTGTATCTACAACCATTGCCACTACTGCACAAGTTCGTTGCACACATTCTCTATTTCACTAATAGTAGAGGTTTTGAGGAGGTGATATGTACAGTGGGGCTAAGAACACATTGTGAATCAAGATAATGACAACGCTCATAACATCCCCACTAATGCACACTCGATCAGATCTCACACATACCAAGAGCTTTTCCGAGAAATACAAATGTGTTGAAATCCAAAGACTTTGTAAAAATATCAACAAGTTGTTTCTCGGATGTGACATGAACAATTTCAACAACTTTATCATCCACTAACTCCCTAACAAAGTGATGCCTAATGTCAATATGCTTAGTCTGTGAGTGTTGGACATGATTCTTAGATATATTTATTGCACTCATGTTATCACAATGTACCAAAATAGTAATGGATTTCATACCATAGTCAGCAAGCATGTGTTGCATCCAGATGAATTGTGTGCAACAACTACCCAATGCCATGTATTTTGCTTCAGATGTGGAAAGTGTGACACAATTCTGTTTTTTGTTGTGCCATGATATCATGTTGTTGCCGAGAAAGAAACATCCTCCGGAGGTGCTCTTTCTATCATCTAGATTTCCAGCCCAATCTGCATCACAAAAACCAGCCAAATTTGCATTAGTATCCCTTTCACATATTTGATGATGCGTTTGACAGCAACCAAATGTGAGGTATGTGGGCTCGCTTGGTATTTTGCACATACTCCAACACTATATCACAGGTCTGGTCGACTTGGTGTCAAATACAACAAAATACCAATCATTACTCGGTACAACTTCTCATCAACCTTAGTCCCTTCCAAATCCTTAAACAACTTAATTGTAGTGCTCATGGGAGTATTGGCCTCTTTGCTTATCTGCATTTCGAACCATGTCACAAGATTTTGGGCATATGTGCTTTGTGACACAAAGATTTCTTCATTAGTTTGTTTAACTTGTAGCCCAAGTAAATAGTTTAGTTCCCCAACCATACTCTTCTCAAACTCATGAGTCAAAGTAGTGACAAACTGGTCAACAAGGCTTTTCTTCGTTCCTCCAAAGATAATGTCATCAACATAGATTTGTACTATCAAGATATGATTCGATTCTTCTTGGATGAACAATGTCTTGTCTACTCTACCTCTTTTGAATCTTGTTTTAACCAAGAATCGATTAACACGCTCATACCAGGCTCTAGGCGCTTGCGTTATCCCATATAATGCTCGTTTAAACTTGTATACATAGTTTGGATGTTTCGGATCCTCAAAGCCTTTTGGTTGTGCAACATAAACTTCCTCCTGAAGTATCCCATTCAGAAACGTACTCTTCACATCCATTTGAAATAACCTAAAATTCAGTTTACAAGCAATACTAAGTAGCAATCTAATATATTCAAGATGTGCCACATGTGCAAAATTCTCATCAAAATCAACATCTTCGATTTGGTAGTAGCCTTGTGCAACTAGTCGTGCCTTGTTCCAAACAATGTTCCCCTCTTCATTGATCTTGTTTTTAAAAATCCACTTAGTACCCACTACATTCACGTGTCCTGGTCTTGGAACCAAATCCCATATATCATGCATAATGAACTGATCCAACTCATCTTGTATTGCCTTGATCCAAAATTTATTGCACAGTGCTTCATGAACATCTTTTGGCTCACATAAATACACAAAACAAGCCAATTTTATTATGTTTTTGAAATTGATGTGTATCTTTCTGGTTCTTCTCTCATCTTGGATTTCACCGATAACATCATCAACTGAGTGAGTACGATGCACTTCAACTGGTCTAGGTTCGTCAATCTACCTATCGTGTGCAATTTCCTGTTCATCCTCAACTGGAACTTCAGGTTCCTAGATACGTGACATAGACGGATCTTGTGTAACCTCTTCAAAAGTAGGGCAACATTTATCATCGAAAACCATGTTCACAGACTCCACAACCGTTGTGAGTGCCTTGTTGTAAACCCTATACGCCATGTTGTGAGTATCCCATGAATAGACCTTCATCACACCTAGAATCAAATTTTCTCATGTTGTTCCTAACGTCCAAGACATAACAGACACATCCAAAAACATGGAAATAAATCAAGTTAGAAGTTTTCCCTTTCCAGATCTTATAGGGTGTTGTCATGGTACCAAGTTTGACGTACACCCTATTCATAATATAGCACGCAGTGCTTATAGCTTTGACCCAAAATCTAGTTGGAACATTGTTTGCATGCATCATAGTCCTAGCCCTTTCTTGAAGTGTTATATTTTTCTTCTCCACAACCCCATTCTATTGTGGTGTTCTAGAAGCTAAGAACTGATGACGTATCTCTTGATTCTGACAAAACATTTTGAAAGCTTCGTTCTGAAATTCTCCTCCATTGTCGATTCTGATTTGAGCAATGCCATCTTTCTCAGCTCGAAGTTATAAGGCAAGTATCTTGAAGCTTTCCATTGCATCTGATTTATCTCTGAGAAACCTCACCCAAGTGAACCGTAAGAAATCATCCACCATAACAATAATGTACCTCTTTCCTATGATACTTTCAGTTTGAATTGGACCCATCAAATTCATGTGGACTAGATCAAGTATCTTCTTAGAACCGATTTCTTTAACTTGCTTGTGTTGCACCCTGATTTGTTTACCTTGACAGCATGCTTTGCAGGTGGTATATGTACTGCCTTCCAGCTTAGGAATACCTCGAACCACTTGTGCTTTTACAATTCTTTGAAGATCGTGTACATTCATGTGTCCAAGACGTTTGTGCCACAAGTCTAACTGAGACCCAACTACAGATAGACACGATTCTGATGTAGTCCACATGTAACAATTGTTAGTTAATCTCACTCCAAACAGTTTTGCGCATCTTTGCTCATTCATAACTCGACATTCTATTTTGGTGAATTCTACTGTCTAACCATCGTCGCACAGTTGACTGATGCTGATTAGATTTGCCTTCAACCCTTGGACGTAGTGCACATTTCTCAAGCAGGGTTATGTATCTGAATCAAGCTCACCAAAACCCATTATTTTCTCTTTAGCTCCATCTCCAAAAGTCACAGTGATTGCTTTAGCTTTCACGCATGTTTTTAAGAGCTTTGGATCTCCCGTCATATGACATGAACAACCACTATCGAAGTACCACATAATGTATTCCTGACTTGACCCAGATATATATGCCACCTTGACGTCAAGTTCTTCTTTCCCTTGTTTATTATGTTGTTGCACATACAGATTGCACACAGATTTCCTGTTCGACATAGTGGGCATCTTCTCGTATAGCACTGTTTTGTCAATCCAAACCATACGATACCTCTTAGGTTCTAGATAACATTGACATTGTTCCCACACCTTTCTGATGAATGTTTGAAATGCTCTACATCTTCGTCTAATATGACCCTTCACTCTACAATAGTAGCATCCTTTATGTCTGATTCCTGTGTAACCATTTACCACTGGATTCTTTCCAACTTCAGCCGACCTTTTGGTAATAGACTCATTCTGCCATTCACCAACATGACCTTGAGAACCAACACCTTTAACAAAGTTTTTCAAACTAATGTCTTCTACCTTTGGACCCTCGTTTTGTGCAAATCCTGTGTAACCTAGTTCCCAATACAATTTTAAAGGTCTCTTCATGGCTAAGATCTGATCTAACGACTCAGAGCCTTTGTTGAGCATTCAAACCTCTTTGTATTTCTCTGTCAGATCGTGCTCCAATGTTCTGCTATTATCCCTTTGCTGAATTAGCAACTCATTCATCTTGTCCAACCATGTTTCCAGATTCTGAATCCTTTGTATCGTACATTGTTCCTCTTGCACAATGTTTGTTGCTTGCATAGGACTCGTGCGAGTTGAGTTGTTCCTACTCTCTAACTCCAAAATATTGATCTTTGCTTCCAGCATTGCCTTGTCTTTGAGCAATTGCAAGTTCGTATTACTCAGTGACCCAATTATCAAATAGTACTTGGTATTGAGTCTTTGCATCCACTTCATCATCATCTGAATCTGAATCAAATCCATCATCATGGTCAATTTGCTTTCCAATAAATGCAACAAAGTTCATCAGATTATCCTCATCATCACTATAATCAGAATCTGTATCATTAAGACTGAGAAGAGATTTTTTACTCCGTTTCTTAGATTTGAACATTCGGCTTTTGTGTGTCCAAATCCTTGGCACTCAAGGCATTTAAGCTCTTTCCTCTTAGCAAGTGGGCATTCTGATTTGAAATGACCATAACCCTCGTATTCATGGCATTAAGCATCACGTCTCTGGCTTTACTTGAGGTTTTTAACTCGCCCCATTTTATTCGAGCTGCGAACTCCATCGTGTTTTTGTCCCTGTGCAAATGACTTGAATTGTCCTCTTTCCATTCTTTTTAGAACCTTTTGGAAGCTCCTTGCCATTAAGTTCATGCTCTCCTTGATCTTTTGGTTCATGTTCTCCTCGAGCTTTTTGATTTGGTACTCTTCTTTAGTGACAGCAAAGGCAATTCCCTTTTCTACCGTAGGTTGCTCAGCCGCAGCTTCTATTTCTTCAGCCTTTAGCATACCTAACAGTTACGAGAATTTCATATCATCGGTATTCATAGCCATATTGAGAACAACTTTGTGTGGTCCAAACTTCGCTGGTAGACATCTCAATAGTTTCTTGACAAGTTTTTTGTATTTGTAAACTTTCCCCAAAACCGCGGCCTCATTAGTAATAGAAGTCAACTTAGAACCAAAGCTAGAGATCGATTCCTCACTATCCATGCGGAGATTTTCAAACTGTGAGGCTAAATGATCTAACCTTGTTCTCTTCATTGTAGATGTACCTTCAAAAGATTTTACAAGGATATCCCAAGCGTCTTTGGCTGCTGCATATTCCTGAACCAGTTTGAACTATTCAAGATCGATCGCATAGAAAATTTCAGTAAGTGCCTTGGAGTTTGATTTTGATGCACTTTTGTCGGCCTCAGTCCATCTTTCCTTCGGTTTTGGCACTTTTTCTCCTTCTTGAGTCAATATGGTTGGTTCTTCCCAGCCCATCTCTAAAATAGTTCATACATCTTCATCGATTCCCCGAATACGTTGTCTCATCCGCACTTTCCAATGCCCAAAGTTATTCTCATCGAGAATAAGAGGTTTCTGAACAGCAATAAGCTCCTTAGGTGTCTCCATATTCCTTCACAATATCTCAACCTGTTAATAGATGCAAATCTATTGACGGTGACCCACTCTCATACCAATTGAAAGAACTAGAATATGAAGAACAATTGAACACGGGTTGAACACATAGGTTTACTTGTGAAAACTCACACAACTTTTATTAGAAATCTCTTAAATAAGTTTCTTACAACCTATTTAATCAGCTTTACACGACCTCACCCTTGACTCTCCCCTGAACGATTCCTAATCTACCTGAGCTCACATGTACGACACCTGTCGTACAGACTCTTTGTACACTCGCCAAGTTTTTTCTTAACCCACGAGCTATACTCTTTTCTGACACTCAGAAAATCTAAACTTAGGGTTTTTCATCATATAACTATTTATATGAATCCTTAGGAAACCCATGACCAATATTTAGTGAATCCCCAATATTCGCTAAATATTGTCCTTCCTTATTGTGCAGATTTTTGTCTTGCACAATATTCTCTAGAGCTCATCCACTTGTGACGCGCCTCGTCACACTTCGTGAGCTCCAATCAGATTGCACCATTTGTGCACCGTCCACCTGGACGACCCTTCTCTATTGCACAACCTGTGCAACGTTCACCCTATTGTGCAGAGTCTTTTCTTGCACAATAGTATTCACTACTCATCCATCTGTGGCATGTTTCACCACACTCCATGAGTTTTAGTCATACTGCACTACCTGTGAACCATCCGCCTGGACAATTCTTCGCTGTTGCACCACCCGTGCAACAACCATCTCATTGTGCAGAGTTTTGTCTTGCACAATAGTCTTCACTGTTCAGCTATCTGTGGCATGTCACGCCATATTTCATGAGCTTCGTCTTCATTGCTCATCCATCTATGGCATGATTCGCCACACTTCATGAACTTTAAGATTGCACCACCTATGCAACGTTCACTTTTGTACAATTTTTCACAGTTGCACAACCAATACAACGATAATCGATGCACATATGTACTAACATATCTTATATAAGAGATTGTCAATATATATTGTAAAAATGAGAGTTAAAATAGTTTTAGTGTCGCTTAACAAGTAACAGTTATTTAATTACACTATTTATTTGATTAGAGAAAAGTTATAGAATTGACTAAATTAATTACCAAATATAATAATAAATCTCTTTATTATTATTTTGATCAAATTTATTATTTATATAATGACCATTTACTTCAATAAAAATTTGAATTTATTTTAGCAAAGTCCATCTACGCCAACTCACATATAAATTTGAATTGAACACAAGCCTCATCACGAGCGCGCATATGGTTTAATATGGATTGAATTTTTTTCTTTTTTACAAGTGTTTTATCTCCATCTTTTAAATGATCAAATCAGCTAGTTTATATATTTATTTATTATTCAAACTAACTCTACTTTTGATATATTAATACGCTATATTTTAATTTTCAAAACAAAGAATCCAATGATTCTAAGATATGGGCATTTTGACAATTGAGTTGCTCGAAAAATCAATTGGACTATTGGTCAAAGCCATTTGTCCAAAAACATGTTATAACATAATTTTGTGTGTGGTGAAAATATTTAACCATAGTGGGGTAGCAAAAAATATATAAATTTCGTGTGGATGAAATAAGCTATCTAAATTTTTGGGTTATAACTCGTACACCTAATAAGAGACATTAAATAAAGGAAATTGTGGGCTAAGGAACAATTATATTTACATATTAATTTATAATTAGAAATTGACCCGCGTTATGCACAAAATTATTTAAGTATAATATTTTGTTATATTTTTATTTTTATGAATTTATTCAAATAGTTAGTAGTTTATAAATTTTTAATGAATGTTAAATCACTATCAATATGTTTTAAATGATATTTAGTTTATATAATATTCCTAATATAAATACAAATGCAAAATTTTAAATTATTATATGTAATATTATAGTTAGTTTATTTTTTTAGATAAAAAGCTATTTAAATATATTAATAAAAATTTAAAATTTAAATATTGGATTTTATAATATTTATGAATATAATTTATTTTTAAGTTGTTAGATGTATTAATATAGTTAATTTATTTATTTTCAAATAAAATTATTCAAATAAATTTAAAAAATCTAAATTTTAAATATTAAAATAATACTAGTGTATATTTTAACCTTACTATATATTTGGTATTTAGTTTTTACATTAGTTATTTATAATGGTATTTGATGTATTGGAATGGTACATAGTGGCAAATATGATTAAAGTTCTGTTTCTAGTGAGAGATAAAAACATTTTTTGTGTCCTTTAATTTTTCTAGGGCCCATACTACATTTTTTTTGCTTATAGCCATAAAAAAGGTTGGGCCGGACCTGGTTTTTTAGAAACAGCAGAATAAAAAAATGGACTTAGGTTGCTGCAAGCAAATTGTGAGGCGTGAAGCTTTGTTTAGGTGCACATTTTTTTTTAAAAAAATTATAACAAAACGACGTCGTTTTCGTCTTTATCAAAACAACGTCGTTTTGTTTATTTTTTAATAAAATTTTAACTTAAACAACGTCGTTTAAGTTCATCATCCGACGTGGCAGCCACGTCATCACGTGTAACGGAAAAACACATGGAAACCGTTTAGTTGATGGAAATAGCCACGATTTAAATGTTTGTGGCTAAAATTTCAAAATATATATAGTTCATGTAGATATTAGCATGATATGATAATTCGTGTATAAATAATCCTACGAGCACAAGTTTACGGTGGAATCGGCCGTTTTCCCCACTTTGTCACTCTAATTTTTTGGAATTAAAAACAAACATATTTTTCCTACAAATATCACATTAATTTTTAGTTTTGAAAAATATTTCAATTTTTACAAATAATTTTAAAGGTTTATAATTTAAATATTTAATTTTGGGTTTAGATTTAGAGCTTAGATTTACAGTTTTAAAAATTTAACGTTTAATTAAAGGTTATTTTTAATTAAAATTAACGTTTACATTTACAATTTAAATTTAACGTTTAGATTTACACTTAATATTATTTTTGAAATAAAAGTTATAGTAATATCCTAAAATATTAGTTTTAAAATTTTTTATTCCAAATCTAACATTTTAAAATTAAAATTCCAAAAATAGCACAAATAATTATGTAAAATACTTATTTTCTCTAAATAAATTACACATAAACTTAAAACATTATATTTTGATTTCTTTTTCAGTTTTTTTTAAGTTTTAATGTATTTTAATTTTAAATTTATACTATTATTGGAAATTTAAACCAATGATGCTATTTTGGAATAAAATCTAAAAAGATACTATTTTAGAGAATTATCCAAAAATAAATTATAGTATTTTTGGAATAAAATTTCTTTTTGTGGTATTTTTGGAAGTGAATTAGAAAATGATTATTCAACATAAAAAATAATTATCTAAACAACACTTTTTTAATTTTTTATTTTATTTCAAAAATAGTATCATTACTTAAAATTTCTAATAATATCACAAATTTAAAATTAAATATCTTAAATTTATATATAATTTACGTAAAATAAATAAATATTTTTTACATAATTATTTATACTATTTTTTAAAAAAATTTAATTTTATAAGAATAGATTTAGAAAAAAAATATTATTTTAAAGTATTATTCCTATGCTTATACTTATTCGAACTAATGTTGAGTTGTGTAGCACAATTACTCATAAGTCATAAGCTACTATTTTGGTAAAGACTAGCTTCAAACCAAATTTACACAACCTGTACTGCCTCAAGATTCCTTTTGCTTTGAATCCAATAGATAAAAAAGGCAACACGAGCTTATATAGAAAGGGCAATACTTCTGGTCAATCAAAATACAACAAAATGGAGTCACAAACACACATAAAAAGAAAGCAAATCCTAACAAGTTACAGATTCTATTACCAAATTTACTTGGGAGTCTTCCATGGAGATGCACTCTGGATTGTGGAACGGTACATAGTTGCGAAATCCAAACATAAACGTTGGTCCCTTTCATCGCCCCAACCTCCCCAACCTTTGAAACCAGCTTTATAACCAGGTTGATGCTTAAACACATGAACTCCCCATCCTTCTTTTATGTTCACAACTTTATCAGTTTCCTTAACATCAATGTTAACGACACCATTATCGATACAATCGCCTTCCTCTCCTCTACCTTGATGCAACCCACATTTTCCAAAGTGGACTGCACTTGTCCTAGGCCCTCTCAATGTGTAAACTGGGGAACCAAACGAGGGGAAGACTGTTGCCCACATGGTTATATCCCAATTGTAATCGTCAAAGAAACAAAACTCTTTTGCCTTCTCGTGTATATTCTCCCACACACTTCTATTAAAAGAATACCCGATATTTCCCATTCTCTCTGCGATCAAACTATCAAGTCCTTCTCCTCTTGACTTCACATCAGAGGGTGCTAAATTAGCAGCAAAACAGTCAGGACATTTTGCAGGTTTCAGCCTCGTGAGAGTTTGTATATTGCGATACGCATTAGGAAAAAGAAAATGATCTTCTTCGATGAAAAGTATATGACCCTTGTGACCTTTAGTTTCCTCTAATCCATCCCATACCGTGTTCATCATCCACCACCAATGATGCTTCAAAGATACAATCTTTGGAGACCGATGATTCCCATACTGATCTGGATTGCCTTCACAATGTTTCTTTGCCTCATCACCCTTGTTCTTACAGTCACTCGGGGTTACACCGGGGAAACTAGATTGAAAAATGTGAGGCGAATACGGCGAGAATATCTGTTTCACCTGGCAAAACTTGATACTATCCACAATCTTGTTCATCTCTTCAAAGTAACCATCATGGCTAACAATCAACAATGTCTCACTTATTCCTTTAACCTTGGACAAGCTTTCCACAGTTACTCGAAAATACTGAGCCCTATTGTGAACATACAAGACTATAACCACACGGTCTTTGGCCAAGTTCGGGTACAGATCCAAATTTCTCGGCGGAAAATGGTTCCTTCTATGCAACTGAAGCGACATTCTATTACCTCTAGCTATTCTTAGCAATGAAGCATTAAGCTCAGCTTCCAAATCTTTGTCCAAATTATCGAAATCATGGTCGGTGGAAGTCTTATTCAAAGCTGTTCTGGGTACAGACAGCAACATTAGAACTATAGAGAATGTAACTGCAAAGAGAACCCCTAAACGGCAAAAACCTGTATCTTTCAATTTCTGCTTCTTCCAAGGATTAACCATCGCAACAACTTCTAAAACTGTAGCAAAGAACCAAACTCTTAAATCCACACTAAACAACAACAACAACAACAACAACAACAACAACAACCCAACTCTAAAAATTGCTAATTTTTGGCACGATGCGATCTCTACTTGCTAATACTTTCTAAGATTAAGAGCAAGCGAAACCTCTTTAAAACCCAACAAAACAAACCCACTTAACCCTCTGTAAAAAGATGCTTCCATTTCAGTCCAACAAATCCAGTGATGTTTAGAAACCCATGAAATAATCAGCTTCTGCAACACAAATGAAACATAGAAGAAAAAATCAAACCACCAAACAACAAAGAGAAAGACTCGAGCTTTGACTTCAGATCGTCAATGTTATCTCCAGATTTTTAAAATCAGCAGTTTTACCCAGGGAAGATTCAAGCGATGGGTACTCGGAAAAACACGAGATTTAATCAGGAAAAGAAAATTTGGAGTCATTGACGAATCTCTAAGCAAAGTGCCAGACTTGGGGTTTCGCATTTCCTCGTCACCCATCAACTGTTAATCAAAATTACTATTCTGCCATCCAAATTGACTCATGTTTTGTTTCTCTTTTCTTTGAAGAAGGAAAGACAAACAATTCCTCAAATAAATTGGGAACACCAAATTGAATAAACTACTCAAAATTGTAAACAAATTTTGTGCGAATTAGTTCGTTAGAGTATACATCTTCTTACTTCATATTATACATATGATTAAATAACTTTCCAATTTCAAAGGTATTTGCATTTAGTAATAGGGCGTTCCAAATAAGGAAAATGGTCATTAAACCAAACTTGTTAATGAATCATTTAAAAATAAAGTATTGTTGACCCAACGCGTTTAGTTAATATTAACGTTGTGAATAACACTGTTAATAATAATTAAAATTTGAATTATTTTATTTTAGAAAAATTATCATTAAAACATCGAATTTTTACATTTGTACCAAATTATTATTGATGATTCAATATTTTTTAAAAAATTGATTAAAAATAATCCATTAATAATACAGGTATCAAACGAATATGAGAAATATTGTTTCAATAATATGAGTATTAAAAACATAATAACAAAAAAATTAAACAATAGTTTATAGCTTTTGTGATCTTTATAGAGTTGTTCTTTGTGATGGGGTTTCTAATTGTGATGAATGGTAGTTGTGATCGGTCTAATGGTTGTTCCTATCACCAAATGAGAAAGATTGTTATTATACTAACAAATATCCAAATAATAAATAAGAAAAAAATTATACTTGATTAAGGTAAACAAAAAATAATTAAATAAAAAAATTAATGATTATTAATGGTGTTATATACAAAGTTAATGTTGATTAAACGTATGTCTAAATCAATGCAGTCAACAACATTTTATTATTTAAATGATTCAATAACAAATTTGATATTTAAATGGTTCAAACATAAAAGTTTGATGTTTTAATGATCTTTTTACTCTTCCAACGATAGGATTTTAGTAATTTAGTTAATCTCAAATATGATGTAGACATTACGCAACCAGAAATTAGAGTAAATTAATAACTTAAGTTCAAAAATTTTGTTTTTCTAATAGCCATCAATTTTGTGTTTACCATGAAAAAAAATAATATATATATATATACAACAAAATAATTTGTTCTCATAATACCATTTTATCAACTCATATATTAAAATTGTGACATATTCGTTAATTTAAAATTTTGTTATTGTTTATTCTGTTATTAAAATTTAACTATCATTCTTAGCATCTATTAATATTCTTATAGAAATATAGCATGTTTATATTGATTCGAAGAAACTATAATTCAAATTTCATTACTCTCTTAAGTCACATTTTTAAAGTCTCATCACAAAATTTTGATATTTTATAATTTAACTAATCTGATTTTTTAATATATTAGTTACTACGGATATACGAGTATAAAATATTTTTTTTTTAATTTTAATAGATTATTAATATTTTTAACTTAAATAAATATAATGCATACAATTTCTTTAATGATTTATAAAGTAAGTATTTGAATTCATATTTAACTGCAAAAAGATAAAATTTCAATTTTATCATAAAAATTATTAATATTTTTTACTGATAAATATATGTAACGTATATAAAATAAATTAAAAATAATTTATGAATTAACTATTTGTTGTAATTCATATTTAAAAAAATATCTATTTTATCGATTAATAAATATATTACATATATTATAATAATGTACATATTTTCATGTATATAATTTTAAATTCTATTTTAAAATTATACATGAAATAAATACATCGTGAAAGAGAAGATGTAACATCAATTTTTTTATTAACTGCATTTTCCAATTAATATTATAGGGATGAAAAAAATATAATTTTTACTACTTATATTTTCTAATAAATATATTATTGATCATTTAAAAAATAAATTATCAATAAAAGATACATAATTAATTAATTTGAAGAAAATAGATAAAAGTTAATTATTTTGTGAAATTGATACATAATATTTAAGTGAAGGAGATGATAACACATAAACAATTTTTACTAATAGCACTTTGCATGACTAATATTGATTAAACATTGTTTACAATTTTACAATTCTAATGTTTTCCGCCAAACCTCTTTTCATATTGTTCAAAATATAAAACTAATTAGATAATAGAAATAATAAAAGAACAATTATGTAAAATAGCATTATTTAAATTTTTTTTATTTTAAATATAACACTAATAATTTAAAATTTTAAAAATACCACAAATTTAATATTAAAATAATTAACAATCTCATACTAATAAAATAAATTTAAATTTTAAATTAAAAAATGAATTCAAAAATTATGTTTTAATTTTATATATAGTTTATTTGAGGTAAATAATTATTTTTACATAATAATTTATTTTTTTAAATATTTTAGATTTGGAAGATAAATTTTAAAAAATATTATTTTAAAATATTACTCATAATAATACTGTATTTTAGTTTTCTTATTTGAAAAAAAATAAACCCATCATAATACAAATAAGAGGTAAGAAGAAGATAAGGTTCAATGTCTCTCCCAGTTTCCCAGATGTCATCAATCAGTACCACAAATATTATCTCTATCTAAATATATAAAAGAAAAGTGTAAAAATAAATTAAAAACCATATAATAGTCAACTAATACAAAAAGGTAATTTTTATTGAAAATGGCAGCCAAATTCCAAATTTCTTCTTCTCAGATCTCTTTTTCCTTTGGACAAAAGGCTAATAATTTCACATCGTTGCTTGCTTTGCCTCAATTCATTTCTTCATCATCTCCTTTAGGTTTTACACAATTCAAGCTTCATGCCAAATTAGGTACTCTTTTTTCTCGTTTGAATCATAATTTTTCTCATTCCATTTATGAATTTTGTTAATCTGTTATGTTTGCTTAAAGGTGAAGGAAATGGAGAATTAAAGCCTAAAGAAAAGAAAAAATTCATTACCAAAGAGGAAGAACCAGAACAGTTAGTTTTACTTTCCTTTCATTTGCAATTTTTAATTTCATATTCACGAAATTGTAGAATTTTTAGGAACAAAAGGAAAAAGAAATGTAGAAAATTGAATGACTGAATAAAATAGAGAAATGCAATTTAATTAAGTTGCAGAAAAAGCAATAATGAAAGTTCTTTAGTTTTGTTAGTGGCTTTAACAAATGATTGATCAAACTTGTTTTGGTTTTGTGGTTTAGTAATAAAACTTGTTTATATGAGATGCAATTTCAATTTAGGGTTTCTGTTTGAGTTTAGGTTTGAGGTTAAAAATCAATTTAGGTTTTCTATTTGAGTTTAGGTTTGAGGTTAAAAAAAATTTAGATTTTCTATTTGAGTTTAGGTTTGCGGTTAAAAATCAGTTTAGGTTTGAATGATGGTAATTCGAATTAGTTTCTTTTGTACGTGAGCTACAAACCGAATCGAGATTTTTGGTTTCTGAAGAAGTAAACCGATTCGATAATTTTTAAAATCAGAGATCGGTAATTAGTATGGTCCGAACCGATGGATTTTGTGTTATTTTTTTTATAAAGAATTAGATAATTTTTTCCGTAGATATTACATATTATAAATTCAGATCATTATTACATTAAATTAAAATATTATATGTATTATATTATATATTTATTATAAAATGAGTTTTATTTGTGTTTTTGTATTTAAAACATCTAAAAAAATATTTTTCATTTTGTAATATATTTACGTTTTTATTTTGTAATCAAAAGATATTCGAACTATATTTTAATATGATTGTATATTAAAATTATGGATTTACATATATTACACTTTTTAATGCATTTTTTGACTATATTTCTTTGTAAAATTAATTTTCATTTTTAAATATTAATTTTTAAAAATTTAAAAATTTATATAATTCGATGATTCAATAGATATATAAAAATAATATTCAGTATGGTCTGAACAGCTGGATTTTGTGTTATTTTTTTTATAAAGAATTACATTTTTTTAATCCAACTTATGCTGGATTATACAAAAAATTATCGATTTTAACCAAATAAATATGAATTATTCGAATTTCATCAAAATTATCGATTTTAACCAAATTTCAACAAAACGCAAAATGTTGATCCAACCGAACTGTTACTTCTATCCGTTAATTTCGGTAAAAGATTTAACTGAACAACTTGACGAAAACAATCTTTGCAAACCCAAAATGTCATATAAAAAGTGATGCAATTCAAGAAAATGGTTAAGGATGTGATTTTGGATTTGCAGATATTGGCAAAGTGCTGGAGAAAGAGAAGGTGAGAATCCAATGAAGACTCCTCTTCCTTACATTATCATCTTTGGTATGTCAACTCCATTCGTCATCTTAGCCATTGCTTTCTTCAATGGCTGGATCAAAGTTCCCATTCGCTAAACCTCTTACATCATAAGCTTCTTCTTCTTCTTCTTCTTCAGTTGTAAGACAAAAATACTTCAATTACAAGTTTAGATTTATGTCCTTGAATTGTTCGTTTAGATGTTTCAGCAACATAAATGTTCATTGTTGTCTCAAACGTTATAAAATTTCAATTTAGTTTAGTTTTCTGTTATACATTATCCACTTTGTCCACACGACCAAATCCAATTTGATTTGTAATAAAACTAACAACTGATTTTCACATTCCATTTAAAATTGAAGTAATTAACTTCTGAGATCAATTGGAATTTAGATCTAGCAAGTTTTTGTTTTAAAAAAACAGTACTATTAATTTAAAATTTCAAAAATAACATAAATTTCATATTAAATTATTTTAAAAATTGTTTCTAATAAAAAAATTAAATTTTAAATTAGAAAAAATGAATAAAGTATAATATTTTAATTATATTTATAATAAATATTTATTGTCATAAAATAATTTGTATTATTTTAAAATTTTAAATTTATTATATTAAATTTAAAATAAAAATTTAAAAATTATTATTTTAAGATATTATTCTTGCGTAATCCTTTTACACTTAAACTAGTTGATTATTGAAATTACAAAATAAATTTACTAACTTGAATTTAATTACAAACGTTTTTCAAATCTAAAAAGCAGTAAAATTCATGCATTTTCTATGGACTATGATTATCTAATTTTTAGTTTGAGAAAATAAAAAATTCTCTATAAATGTCTTATAATTTGAGGAAATGATAATATCAACACCATTTAAAAAAAAGATATTATTAGTTGGATAGTTATAAGTTGTTAATATTTATTGTGTGGTAGTTGTACTATTGCATTTAGACATTTATATGAATATTAAACTCAAATTTAAGATTAAATTAAATAACTGGCTCTGGTTGTTTTAAAAAGTTAATTTTAAAAAAGATGAAAAAGAGAAAAATGCAACTTGCATTATATATTTAAATTATGACATTAAAAACATTTTTAAATTTTATATTTAGAAAATATAGATCGACGTTGAGTACTATTAACAAATTAGCATCGTTTACTTTCACTTGAATATTTACTTAACCAAAAAAAAAAATATTCCCAATTTTTATTTATCGTTTTTTTTTCCGCGGTCGCCGATCGTCGGCAAATCTCGAGCTTTTTTCCGGCGATTCAGTCGGGATGCGTGAATCGTCGATTACTGAAAAACTTTCACTGAACTCATAAACCCTAAGTTACTGTCGCATAGCTACTTGATTTCAATTCCTCTGGGGATTCGTACTTTTGTTACCTCGGATTCGGCTATCTTGATCTGCACGAGTACTGGAGGAAGAACTTGCAGCGACCTATTAAGCCTTGTTTCTGTATTTAGCCATTATCTGGGTAAGATCGCTAGCTCTATTTCCTTCCTGAAATTTAGGTTTTTTTTTGTTCATTGTTGTTAGCTGGAGAGATTAGCAAATCTCGAGTAGGGTTTGTAAAAGAAATCATCTGAAATGGGTTTATTATGATTCATTGAAGAAGATTTTAGCTTAAATCTGACGATGTGCTTGTTTGGCTTCTGGAAATTTGTCAAAATAGAGAGAAAAATTAGGGTACTTGATTATCCAAATCTGCTTGAGTAATTGTATAATTCTCTCAGATGTTTTAGTGATAGAAATATGCAAAAACGGAACCTGGAAGAGGATTTTAATTCCTTGAGTTTCTAGATCTCGAATCCAATTATGATTCTAATAAAGTAGTAAGTGTAACGCTTTTGGTTTTTGTGTAAAAACTGGTTTAAAAATGTTGTATGTATGACTCCATTGGTCTCAAGTTGGTAAGGTATTGGTTTATATTTCAGTGACGAAAAGAATTATGTTATTCTCGTCAATGCTTGCAGATAATGATGATCTTTTGGTGTTTGAATATGTCTTTTGGCTTTTAGCCTGCGAGAACGGTCTTAGCTTTTGTTTTAAGGAGAATTCTTATGTTCCTTTTGCAGACCTGCTGCTTCTATATATTGGACTTGTTTCTAAATGGAAGCATACAGAGAGGAAGCTCTTAGAGTGAAACAGATCGCCGAGAGGAGATTTGCAGAAAAAGATTTCATTGGTGCGAGGAGTTATGCGTTGAAAGCGAGGTCCTTGTTTCCTGATTTGGAAGGTGTAACTCAGATGGTTGCTACATTTGAAGTTTATTTAGCTTCTCAGAGTAGAAGTGGTGGTCAAATCGATTATTATGCAGTACTTGGACTGAAACCTTCAGCCGGGAAAAGAGAAGTTAAGAAACAATACAAGAAGATGGCTGTACTGCTCCATCCAGACAAGAACAAATGCATTGGAGCTGATGGTGCATTCCATCTCATATCTGAAGCCTGGACTTTCTTGTCCAATGAGTTTAATAAAAGCACTTTCTATTACAAAAGAAAGAAGCATATTGACTCCACAATGGTTCAGAAGCAGAGCACAGAGTACATGCCTGGGACTGGGACTGCAGGATTTGATCGGTTACCACCATCATCAGAAAGACTTGATACTTTCTGGACTGTATGCACCTCTTGCAAAGTTCAGTACGAGTATCTGAGGAAGTATGTTAATAAGAGGCTTTCATGTAAGAACTGCCGTGGCGCATTTATTGCTGTAGAAACTGGTCCAGCTCCTGTTAGTGCACCATTTCATTACACTCCTCCTTCTCATGCGCCGCCAAGTAATGGCTATGGTGCACATAGTTATGATACTGTTGCACGCATGCCCACCAATTCCACATATTTCTTAGGCCACTATCAGGGGCAAGGGCATGGATATGAATATGCTACCAATGGTTCATATGAATGGAACCCATACTCTAGAACAGCTTCACCGGGAAATATGGATTTGAAACATTTGTCCTCAGTGTCCAATGGGTATCCTTATAAGCACAGCAATGCAGTTGTCAGTGTGGGAACAGATAAAGTTAAAGACGGTTCTAATGGGACATGCTCAATGAAAAGCACGCCAGGTAGTCTGATATATGCTAATCCACCCACTATGTCTGCTCAGGGGACTGCAACTAAGGTCAGCAGACCTGGGAAGAAGAGCAAAGTTTTTCTGGAATCTTCCGGGAATGGATTCGTTGAAACCACTCTGAAATCTGCTTCAGCACCAAAACCAATGAATGTTGATGCCAACATGGAACATGATTACAAACTCCATAGCCAAAGTTCTGGTCCAACTAGACGATGGTCTGCTACATCAGTATTGGATACCCGGAAGCCATTAATTCAAAAGGCCCAAGCACACATTAAGCAAAGACTGGAGATCTTAAGATTGGCTTCAGAGGCAGCAGCGACTATAAGAGACACGACAGCCCTTGATGAAAAAACTGTTAGCTCTTGCAAGTTGGGAGATGTTACGGGACGCAAAACATATGGGCCAATAACAGTTCCAGACTCCGATTTCCATGACTTTGATAAAAACAGAACGGAGGAGTCCTTTGAGCCAAGGCAAATATGGGCAGTTTATGATGAAGATGATGGTATGCCACGGCTGTATTGTGTGGTTAGGGAAGTACTCTCGGTTCAACCCTTTAAGATTGACATAGCCTACTTAAGCTCCAAAACCGACATTGAGTTTGGGTCGATGAAATGGGTGCAATACGGGTTTACAAAGTCGTGTGGACATTTCAGGATACGAAACTCTGACATAGTCGAACAAGTTAACATCTTTTCCCATCTTTTGAAAGGCAAGAAGACAGGGAGAGGTGGCTGTGTTCGAATCTTCCCCACAACTGGAGAGATTTGGGCTGTCTACAAAAATTGGTCACTAAACTGGAATGAATCAACTCCAGATGAAGTGAGGCACCAATATGAAATGGTTGAGATCCTTGATGAGTATACAGAACAGTATGGTGTGTGCATTGTGCCTCTTGTTAAACTAGAGGGCTACAAAACCGTGTATCACAGGAGCACGAGGGAGGACATTAAGAAATGGATACCGAGGAGTGAGATGCTGCGGTTTTCACATCAAGTGCCATCTTGGTTTCTTAAAGATGCAACTAGCGGCTTTCCCGGTAACTGTTGGGACTTGGATCCGGCTGCAATCCCCGAGCAGCTGCTTCACATCGGAACAGGAACCAATGGATTCGAGTAACTTGACCCTGCAACATATAGAGGGTTTCAGATTGAGACCAACTGTGTAAGAGTTATATCTGCGACAGGAGGATTGTGGATTTTATAATGAGAAACTGTTGTTAACACGCAAACCATTCGGTTTGGTCACTTAAGCTGTTGTATTAGGCAATGTTTCAACGAGTAAGCAAATCATAGTTTGAATTTTGTTTACTCTTTTTTTTCTTCTTCTACGATTCTGTATTCGTTTCTTTGTTGACCTTAGCGATGACAGAATTTTTACCACAGAGATCTAAATGTGGCAATTTCCTTTCCATTTCACCTCTTTTTAATTAGTTATTATGGATTTTATTTGAACCTAACACAGGTCAAAACAGTTTTAAGACTTTACAAAATTAAATGAATAATTTCTTTAACACAACGTTAAAATCTAAAGAGTAATTTACCGAATATTTAATTGAATAATTAGTGTTTTTGAGTACTTCTGAGTTTTGAGTTTACAAGAAATCGTAGAGACAATTCAATCGCTCGATTGTTTGTAAAGATAAAGATTTTTGGATATTTCAGGTTTAAAACTTCTGAGATTATTCGATCGATAAAATTGGTTTATAGCTATCGCCGAAAGAAAAATCAAAGTGAGACCAAAATCTCGGTTTTGCGTCGACTCTCACCCTCGTTTCCTTAACCGAGCATGTTTTTTCTTCTTTTTTTTTTTCTTTCATAAGGTCCAATTTTTTTTCCTTTTTTCTCCCATTTTCCACTTTACTAAAAGGAATTCCCAATTTCTTTTTATTATTTTATTTTTCCATTGATAATCCATTTTCTTAATGATAAAATTCTTGTTAGCATCAGATTCCAGCAATGAAACATGTGAAATCTATGCAAAAGTTTTAGCAGGAATATCGATTAAATGACGTGATATAATCTCATTAGATATTAGTTAATAAGATTTGTGAAAGAAAAAAGAATTTTTGAATAATACAAATACGATGTTGTGAACATTGTTTAATATTCAGTCATATGACAAAATTTTTAGAGATATACACATATATTGCTGATTGCTGACAAGATTAAATGAGATATCTGCAAAGGTTGTCGTTTTTATGAGAAGAAAAAAAAGTTCATATTGTCGGTTGCACACAAATCGGGTGAGTGCACAAAGAGAATATACAACTATTGTTGTGAATGAGAACGGATAGATACGAATTTGTCATTGACGAGTCAGTGTGTGACGTCGTGTAATTCTGATTAAACAAGTTGTAAAAATTTTGTTTAAACGATTCCTAATATGCAATAAGAGTGATTATACAAGTTGTGTGTGTTTACGTGTTTTTCTATATTCTCATCTTTATAATTGGTATCAGAGTGAGATACCATACTGAAGACTATTCTTCAAACATATGTGAGATCTTGAAAAAAAAAATGGTGACACCGGCACAACTACTTGATGTTCAGAATCCTATATTATTAGATGCTGTAAATTATGAATACTAGAAAATGAATATGAAATCTAATACATTGGAAAGTGATGATGAATGTTAATATACGTGAAATTGATGAAAAGTAATATTTTTCGTTGGATGAATGCAATACTAGGGTTGGTCAAAGTGCTCATGAGGGCATGGAGATCATGGCCGGGTTGACGAGCCAATTATCATCGCACTTTAACCACAAAAATTTATCGATTGAAATCAAGAGTAACCCTAGCCCTAATTTTTTTTTCTGACATTTTTAAAAAATCATTTTTTATATTCAAAACTCAAAACCGACACTGATTAAAATCTAACACGTAAATTGTTAATTTATTTGAAATGTCACATTATATTTTATTTGTGGCTATTTTGGTCTTATAGTTTAGTTAGATGATATTTTTTATTTTTCTTGGTCAAACTAAGATTTTGCTCTAGAGAGCATAAAAAGAAAAGGTGATTGTATGTTTCTTAAAGGTGGCCATACTAAGAAGCATAGTGAAAGAAATATTTCTTTAGTTTCCTATAAGAAAACTAGTTGTGAATCTGGTCGTCTTTGCTGGCTAGACCATGAACGTGTGTTTAGTTGTTAACACACATACTGAGATAAAGATAAGTAAGATTAAGATTCACTACAAGAAACATCCATTTTACGACAACGGAAGTGGTTGTAAAGTGATCGCAAAACTCAAAATTGCGACTACTTTGCGACCACCAGAAGTAGTTACAAAATCATAGTCGCAAAAATATGTAGTCGCAAATCAGTCGCAAATTTGCGACCAATTTGTGGTGACTATTTTTGCAACTACTTTGCGA
Organism: Pugionium cornutum; assembly: GCA_018901935.1. Classification (NCBI taxonomy): domain Eukaryota; kingdom Viridiplantae; phylum Streptophyta; class Magnoliopsida; order Brassicales; family Brassicaceae; genus Pugionium; species Pugionium cornutum. The sequence continues at coordinate 11,863 of JAENJI010000980.1, read as the reverse complement.
CTGAATTTCCGTAACAAATTTTGCCACTGTTTTGCGACTACATATGTGGTTACAAAACACGTAGTCACAAATCAGTCACAAAATTTTGTGACTGATTTGCGACTACAAGATCCACTGTAGTCACAAATCAGTCACAAAATTTTGTGACTGATTTGCGACTACAAGATCCACTGTAGTCGCAAATCAGCCACAAAAATTTGTGACTGATTTACGACTACATGAACCATAGCAGTCGCAAATCAGTCACAAAATTTTCTGACTGATTTGCGACCACAGTTAACACGCAGTCGCAAATCAGTGGCAAAAAGTGCGATTGATTTGCGACTACAACGAAATTAGATTAAAAAAAATTTAATTAATAATATTTTTTAATTAATTTTTAATTAATAATATTATGAATTTTTAATTCAATAATTTTTAATTAATTTTTAATAATATAATTAATATTATAAATATTAATTAATTTTTAAATAATTTTTAAATAATTTTTAATAATATTTTTCAAAATTAATTTCCAAATAATTATATTTTAATAATATTTATATTTTATTATTACCCCTTCTTACCATTTGTGTTGTTGTGGTTTTTTGGATTGGAAGAGATTTTATAAGTGTTTAGAGAGGTTTTAGAAAGTAGGAATGTTTGATTGTGAAAAATGAAGGAAAACCATCACGTATTTATAGAATTTTTTTGCGACGACGTATGTTGTCGCAAATCAGTGGCAAAATTCGAAATTAATGACGTGGTCGCAAATCAGTCGCAAATTTGTGACTGATTTGCGACCACCAAATAATTTGGTGGGAATCGAAAATTTTCAAACTCCCTCCAAATTAATTCGTGGTCGCAAATCAGTTGCAAATTTACCACTGATTTGCGACCACGATTAATTTATTCGAAGAAAAACATGTGGTTGCAAATCAGTGGCAAATTTACCACTGATTTGCGACCACGGTTAATTTATTTGGAAAAAAACATTGTGGTCTCAAATCAGTGCAAATTTGCACTGATTTGCGACCAATAATTTGGTTCAAAAAAAAGTAAATCAGTGGCAAATTTGCCACGATTTGCGACCATGGTTAATTTATTCGAAAAAAACATGTGGTTGCAAATCAGTGACAAATTTGCCACTGATTTGCGATCACGGTTAATTTATTCGGAAAAAAACATTGTGGTCTCAAATCAGTGGCAAATTTGCCACTGATTTGCGACCACGGTTAATTTATTCAAATAAAATCATATGGTTGCAAATCAATGGCAAATTTGCCATTAATTTGCGACCACAAGTAATAATTGTGACTAATTTGCCACCATATTCTCAATGTAGTGGCAAAATGGTGGCAAATCAGTCACAAATAATACTCTAAACCCTAAATTTTTTAATTTTGGTAAATAAATTGAATTATATAAGATTGATAACTTGATTATAAGTTGTACAAACTTCAATTACTAAGAAAACAACAACATTTACCAAATATATAAATTATTTATCTAAAACACTTAACCCATTTACTTAACCTTATATATCTTATATATATTTCAAATAGTCTCTAAAATTTAAATGAAAACAAATATGATTTTTTATATATGTGATCACTTATAATGGATAGTACTTTCCTAAAAATGCAAATAGAAGTTGTAAATGTGGAAAATACATAGAGAAAATGTGAATTTACCCTATGTGATCGTAGCGACTGATTTGTGATTGCAGTTCAAATTTTGATCTTGTGGTCGCAAATCAGTGGCAAATTTGCGACTGATTTGCGACCACAAGTAATAATTGTGACTGATTTGCCACCACAATCTCAATGCAGTGGCAAAGTGGTGGCAAATCAGTCACAAATAATACCCTAAACCCTAAATTTTATGATTTTGGTAAATAAATTAAATTATATAAGATTGATAACTTGATTATAAGTTGTACAAATTTCAATTAATAAGAAAACAACAACATTTACCAAATTTTCCAAATTTACAAATCATTTACCTAAAACACTTAACAAATTTCTTTAACCTTATATCTCTTATATACATTGCAAATGTTCTCTAAAATTTAAATGAATACAAATATGATTTTGTATATATGTGGTCACTTATAATGGTTAGTAATCAAATAAAAATGCAAATAGAAATTGTAAATGTGAAAAACACTTAGGAAAAATGTGAATTTACCCTATGTGGTCACAAATCAATCGCACTGCAGTTCAAATTTTGATCTTGTGGTCGCAATAATTTGCCACTGATTTGCGATTGCAAATACCAGTCGCAAAGTAGTCGCAATTTAGTCTCTTAATGGTTGCGCATTGCGACCAATATGCAACTACAAGTTTTAGTCACAATTTTACGACCACTTTGCGATTATATCTCCGTAATCGCAAAGTGGTCGCAAAATCGTGGCAAATGTGGTCGCAAATTTTACGACTACGTATGTGGTCGCAAATTTTACGACTACGTATGTGGTCGCAAATTTTACGACTACGTATGTGGCCGCAAAATGTAGTGGCATTTTAACAGTTTTTTTGTAGTGATTATCATCATGTGAAGCAGAGTATGTAGCAGCAAGTGCAGTAACATGACAAGTATTATGGTTAAGAAAGTTAATTGTTGATTTTGGTTTAGAGAAAAAGAAGCCACTAAGATGTTTTGTGACGACAAATCAGTAATTGCTATTACTAAAAATCTAGTTTTTCATAGCAGAACGAAGCACATAGGTGTCCGACATCACTTCATTCAACAACTTATATCATATGAACAAATCATAATAAAATTTTATGGCACCAAGCATCATGTAACAGATACTTTCACTAAGTTTTTTTTTTCTCAAGCCAAACATGAATTCTTTCGATCTAAATTAGGAGTATGTGATTTTGAATCAAAGAGGACCGTTGATTGATCCAAAATCAAATCTAGATTTTTTAGGAGCTTATAAGTTTATGGGTTCAGCAATTGTTAGTAGTTTTGTTTGATTATGTTATTTTTAATTTGTGATTTCAGTATCGCGTGTTTATGGGTAATTATCTTTTCTTTTTTTTGTATATCTCTTGTATGTACCTCAACAAGTGTGCAAGATATTAATCAAGTAATTTTCAATTTCAGTTATCATCATCTTGCCATAGCAATTTTCTGAAACTTTTATAACAATTGTGTTCATGTCTTAAATTGGTTTAATGTCTTAGCATTAATCTCGACTACATATTGCTAAAACAATTAAACGAATAACTAGTATCCGTAGAATAAAACAACTATATAATAAAATTAAAACAATTTTGGTTATAAAATTAGTTATAGTTATAATAGATTATATGGAATTCAAAATACATTTATGTATATCTAAATTTACGATTATTTTTATAATGTTTGTATGTAAATCTTGTAAAATAAGATGAGATCATGTATATGATGAAAAATAAAACAATTACAAAAGTTGAAAAGTTTATTTACTATATTTATTTTATTTATTATACGTATCTTTTTCTTTATTTTTTAATAAATTTAAATTATTTACAACTAATAATATATATAATATCAAATATAGATAGTCTTATAACAATAATGTTAAAACTGACAATATTTTGCGAAAAATTATATTGACAGATAAATAATAAAATAATTTAATTTTATTAAAAAATTAATGTATTAGTTAATAGTGTAAGCGAATGTAGAAAATGCTAAATCTTATTTAATCATTTAAAAGGAAAAACAGATATCTTACTATGTTCTTACAATGGATTACAAATATATAATGCTTAATCTAAAACCCTAAATCTCCTAGGACAGTTTGTTGGAACAATTTTTATGAACAAATTTGCATGTTCAATTGGGTAATATAACCCAAATATTGATTGCAAAAATTGTTGGAATGTGAATGAGAAATGGGCATTGAGCTCATTAAAAAGCCCATTAATGAGGAGGGACAAAAGTCCCACATCGGAAACTTGAGGAAAAATCCTCTAGTATATAAATGGGAAAGCTTATGTAGTAGCTTAAAAGAGTTGGAGAGAAAAGGGACCAAGCCACGCGCGCGCCGCCGCCGCCGCCGGGCCGGGCTCGGGCTCGGGTCTCGGGTCTCGGGTCTCGGGTCTCGGGTCTCGGGTCTCGGGTCTCGGGTCTCGGGTCTCGGGTCTCGGGTCTTGGGTCTTGGGTCTTGGGTCTTGGGTCGTAGGCCCAATAAGATTCTTTTTGGGCCAAATTTTGATTATGGTTTTCACTCAAAACCAAGTCAAAACCCTAAACCATACCCACGGTTTTCTCTCCTAACCGTCCACGATTTTTTTTCGTCGGTTCGGTTCCCTCCCACGTTTTAGGGTTGCGAAAACCGCTCCCTTAAGGCTATAAAAACAAGCCTTAATCCTCATTAACCTAATTCGGCCGCATTCTCTCCCAAAGTCGTTCCAGCGATCTTCCTCCTCTCTTCTTCACGCACTGTAAGTTTTTATCGAGAGTATATCGTAGATTCTTGTTCGTAGATTCTACAGTTGGGTGTTGCAATTGTAGTCTCATTGTGGTTGTATCCTGGGATTCAAAATCTCATCAAACCGCCACACTGCGGAAGATTTATTGAATTAAGGAAAGAGATCAAATCTCGCCTCCACGAATTCGTCTTCCTTTTAATTCAGTTTTTCAATCGTTTGATCCCTAGATCGTTCTCTCATATCGTGATTTTCATATCCGGTTTTTCGCGTTCTAACATTCTTAATTCAATAAATCCGCTTCCTGCTTATCGCTTAAATCGGATTGAGAATTGCGATTGATTTTTAAAACGATTTTCAAACGATTCTGATCTGATTCGTAACGTTTTTTATAAACGTTTTCACATTATTTCAATCGATCGGAATCGATTTAATAAACGTTTTCAATCTGTTTTTGTGATCGATCTGAAATAGTTCTACGAACGTTTTATAACGATTCAGTGGAAAGTTTCAAAACCTAAAACGATCTAAATATTTTTGTCAAACGGTTTCCGCGAAGGCCTAACGGCGAGTTTCGCGAAACCTGAGAAAAAAAAAATAAATATTATTCTACAAACCCTTATTAGGGTTTCACGAATATATTATTTTAAAAATATATATATATAAATATATATATTTATAGAAACGCCTGTCAGGGTTTCTGAAAGGAGGAAAAAATATTTCTGATTCATAAAGGAGTCAAAATATTTTTCTGGAATTTCGCGGAATATCAAAAAAAAAAAAAAAAAAAAAAATTTTTGATATCCGCAGAAATCTGAGCGAATTCTCGGAACGCTTTTTAAAGCAAATTTCCGCAGAACGCAATTTTAACGATTTTTTTTAAATCGATTATATTGCTATCGCATTTGTTTGTGATCCATATTGATTCTGTTTCTTTTATATTTGAACAGATTCATCTGAAATGGCTAACGAAACTGCTTACGTGCCTGTTGATACCACATCCCGAGGTGCAAATGATGGGATTAACGCAAGTGAGATGACGCCCCAGATTGGGAGTGGTCTACCACTTGGTTCATCCTCATCTGATGTCCCGTTTGTGCCTAGCTCTATAAGTGCAGGACTTACGCCGGACAAATTTGATGGGTCCAATTTTAAGACGTGGCAGCAAAAGATGCACTTCTTTCTGACCACTCTGAAATTGGAGAAGTATCTCACCGAGGTTAAGCCTGTCTTACCTCCGGGGAATACTGATCCACGAGCTCTTGCTAGTGTTGAGTCGTGGAACCATGGAGACTACTTGTGTCGAGGCTACATTCAAAGCCGCCTGGTGGACCAACTGTTCAATGTGTATAGTGAGGTCAAAACTTCCAAGGATCTCTGGGATGCCTTGGAAAAGAAGTATAAGTCTTTCAACGTAGGCTCTGGGAAATATGCAGTTAAGAAATTTCTTGACTTCAAAATGGTGGACTCAAGGCCCATCATGGAGCAAGTTCATGAACTGCAAATGATATCCCAAGAGTTAACCGATGAGGGAATGAAGCTGTGTGAGACATTCACTGTGAATTGCTTTATTGAGAAGCTACCTCCCGGTTGGGTCGATTTCAAAAATTATCTCGACCACAAGCAAAAGGCTTTGACGTTGTCAAACTTAATTTCCAGGTTGCAAATTGAGTCAACACATCGCAGATCAGATTACCATCTCGATCATAATGCGAATGTAGCCGAATACGCAAGAAAGGGCAAAGGCAAGGTTGTGGCAAACAACAATGGACCTAATAAACATGCGTTTAACAAGGTCGCACCTCAAGCCTCCACAAGCTTTAAGAAGCAAGGCAACCCGAAGAAATTCTCTGGGAGTTGTCATCATTGTGGTAAGAAAGGGCACAAGTCCTCGGAGTGTCGTAGTAAGGCGAAGGGAAAAGCTCAAGCCAATCTGACTGAAGCTGACCTATGTGCGGTGGTCACTGAGGCAAACATGGTTGAGAAAAACCCTAGGGAGTGGTTCTATGATACTGGAGCAACCACTCACATCTGCATTGATCGAGATATGTTCAGTTCTTATCAGAAGAACAAGTCCGAGGAGCAGTTGATGATGGGAAACACGGCTTTTTCCAAGATTGAAGGTCACGGCAAAGTGGTGCTGAAGCTGACATTTGGACACGAAGTCACTCTCACCAATGTGAAGCACGTGCCAGACATGAGGAAGAACCTGATATCCGGGACATTGATGAGCAAGCATGGATTCGCCATCAACTTTGAGTCCGACAAATTGGTTCTTAGGAAGAATGGGGTGTACTTGGGAAAAGGGTATGTTAAGGGAGGACTGATCAAAATGTGTGTAATGACAGTTCTCAAAAACAATGATGCTTCTACTTTTTCCAATGTTGCAATGAATAAGAAACCAGTTGCTTATTTGGTTGAGTCTTTTAATTTATGGCATGAAAGATTAGGACATGTGAATTATAAATCGATGCAACGATTGATTAATTTGAACCTAATTCCAAAATGCAAAATAAGTAAAGACAAGTGTGAGATATGCGTCGAAGCAAAACTCACAAAAACTCCATCACCTCATGTTGAACGAACTACTGAACCTCTAGCATTAATACACACTGATTTATGCGATTTGAAAAGCATACAAACTAGAGGTGGTAAAAAGTATTTTGTGACATTCATTGATGATTGTACAAAATATTGTTACGTATATTTGTTACGTAGTAAGGATGAAGCCCTACAAAAATTTAAAGAGTACAAGCTCGAAGTTGAAAATCAACTTAAGAAAACTATTAAAATAGTTAGAAGTGATAGAGGAGGCGAATATGATGGACCGTTTAATGCATTTTGTCAAGAAAATGGCATTATCCATCAAACAACAGCTCCCTACTCACCAGAATCTAACGGAGTTGCAGAACGCAAAAACCGAACTCTGAAAGAAATGATGAATGCAATGTTGCAGGAATCTGGGTTACCCCAGAATCTGTGGGGGGAAGCATTGCTCACCACAAATTATATCCTCAACAAAATACCACACAAAACAACCGGCAAAACGCCGTATGAGCTGTGGAAAGGCATTGTACCTTCGTACAAATACTTGAAAGTGTGGGGGTGCCTAGCAAAAGTAGCAATACCTCCTTCTAAAAAGGTCACAATTGGACCTAAAACTGTGGATTGCATATTCATAGGATACGCACACAATAGTAGTGCTTATCGGTTTTTGGTACATAAATCAGATATATCAGATATCCATGTCAATACGATTATGGAATCAAAAAATGCAACATTTTTTGAAAACGTATTTCCGTGTAAGGATGAACTTCCGAAACGAGCACGTGAAGAGAGTGATGCAATCACCTCCACAAATGAGGCAAGCACATCTGGTACTTCAGTAACTGAAGTAGAAAATATTGAAGATGAACCTAGACGAAGCAAAAGAGCTCGTAAGGAAAAATCTTTTGGTGATGATTTCTTGACGGTCTTTCTCTTAGAGAATGAACCGAGAACATTCACCGAAGCCATGTCTACACCTGATGCGCCTTCTTGGAAGGAAGCTGTGAATAGTGAGATCGACTCCATTATGCAAAACCATACATGGGAGATAACCGATCTACCACAAGGCTCTAAGGCATTAGGGTGTAAATGGATTTTCAAAACAAAATTGAAAACCGATGGCTCAATAGAGAAGTACAAGGCTAGACTTGTGGTGCAAGGATTCCGACAAAAAGAAGGTTTGGATTTCTTTGACACCTATTCTCCAGTAACGAGAATAACTTCAATAAGAATGCTGATAAGCATCGCAGCATTGAGGGACTTGGAAATACATCAAATGGATGTAAAAACTGCTTTTCTAAATGGTGATTTAGAAGAAGAGATTTATATGAAACAACCTGAAGGGTTTGTCGTCCCTGGTCAAGAACACAAAGTGTGTAGACTTGTAAAGTCATTGTACGGACTCAAACAAGCTCCTAAACAATGGCATGAAAAATTTGACAATGTAATGATGTCAAATGGTTTCAGCATAAATGAATGTGATAAGTGTATCTATGTCAAAAATACGCCAAATGGGTATATTCTGTTATGCTTGTACGTGGATGATATGCTTATCATTGGTAGCAATAAAGACATGATCAATCAAACTAAGAGTTTGCTTAGTGGAAAGTTTGACATGAAAGATATGGGATTAGCGGATGTCATTCTAGGAATCAAGATAAATAGACATTCTGAAGGAATCATCCTATCCCAAACTCATTATGCTGAGAAGATTCTTGAGCGGTTTAAGAACTACTCAAATGGAAGTGCAAAAAACTCCTGTCGACACTCAACTTCACTTGACCAAAAATTCGGGTGAAGCGGTGTCACAACTAGAGTATGCACGCGTGATCGGAAGCTTGATGTACTTAACAAACTGTACTAGACCCGATCTGGCGCACTCGGTAAATGTACTAAGTCGCTACACGAGTAATCCAGGACATAATCATTGGAAAGCTATAACTAGAGTATTAAACTACCTACGTTATACAAAAGATTATGGGTTGTACTACGGTAGAGAACCCGGAGTTTTGGAAGGATACAGTGATGCGAACTGGATATCCGACTCCAAAAACTCAAAATCCACCAGTGGATATATCTTTACACTTGGTGGTGCAGCAGTGTCCTGGAAATCTTCCAAACAAACTCTGTTGGCTAGATCAACCATGGAATCTGAGTTCATAGCTTTAGACAAAGCTGCAGAAGAAGCAGAATGGCTTCGTAATTTTTTGGAAGATATCCCGATGTGGGAAAAACCAGTGTCAGCAATACGTATACATTGTGATAGTCAATCGGCTATTGCTCGGGCACTGAACAATCTGTATAATGGTAAATCGCGTCATATACGAAGACGACATAAAACCATTAGGCACTTAATCTCAAGTGGTGTAATCACGGTAGATTACATCAAATCAGCCGATAACCTAGCGGATCCGTTTACTAAAGGTTTAGCTCGAGATCAAGTCGTACAATCATCAAGAGGAATGGGTTTAAAGCCTATGAATAAAGATGAAGTTTGATGGAAACCCCACTTACGTGACTGGAGATCCCAAGATGTAGGTTCAAAGGGACAACTAAATCAAACGGAATCTGAAAAAACACTGTGAGACTTACGTCTATACCCAGTTCCTAGGATGATAAACAGTGTTGTTACCTGTATGTGTAGGATAAGCATTGCTTTTAATGATTTGAGACCATAGTTTTGACATATAAGTGGAGTATTACAGGATGCTCCTTAAAACAAAGCTATTGGCGAATCACCTTATGAGTGTGAAATGGGGCCGTTTCTAGGAGAATGAAGGAAAGGCTATATTCTCCAAGTTCACTCATGATTAACCAGGCAAGTCCACGGCCACAATGGACACAATAGAGAACATAGTTCTACGAGAAATGAAACTGTGTTATACCTGTTGTCTCGGTTTACATCAAAGCTCGGGTGGTTCAAGACATCATGTTCACCTCCTGGTCGAGTAAACCCGACAGATATTAACAATGAGTGGTTCAAAGCTGAAACATGCTACCAACTCAGATACAGTGAATTTTCGTTTATACTCTCGAAAGTCATTCTGTCTAGTCTATAAAATACGTCTAGATAGTAGAGTCTGTCGAGTCTATCGAGTCTGCATTGTATAGAGTCATTTCTATTCATGTGGGGGATTGTTGGAACAATTTTTATGAACAAATTTGCATGTTCAATTGGGTAATATAGCCCAAATATTAATTGCAAAAATTGTTGGAATGTGAATGAGAAATGGGCATTAGGCTCATTAAAAAGCCATAAATTTGTTGGCTAAAATAATGAGGAGGGACAAAAGTCCCACATTGGAAACTTGAGGAAAAATCCTCTAGTATATAAATGGGAGAGCTTATGTAGTAGCTTAAAAGAGTTGGAGAGAAAAGGGACCAAGCCACGCGCATGCCGCCGCCGCCGCCGCCGTTGGGCTCGGGGCTCGGGGCTCGGGGCTCGGGGCTCGGGGCTCAGGGCTCGGGTCTCGGGTCTCGGGTCTTGGGTCTCGGGTCTTGGGTCTCGGGTCTTGGGTCTCGGGTCTTGGGTCTTGGGTCTTGGCAAAGGGCCGTAGGCGGGCCGTAAGCCCAATAAGATTCTTTTTGGGCCAAATTTTGATTACGGTTTTGGCCCAAAACTAAGTAAAAACCCTAAACCATACCCACGGTTTTCTCTCCTAACCGTCCACGATTTTTTCGTCGGTTCGGTTTCCTCCCACGTTTTAGGGTTGCGAAAACCGCTCTCTTAAGGATATAAAAACAAGCCTTAATCCTCATTAACCTAATTCGGCCGCAACCTTTTCGCATTCTCTCCCAAAGTCGTTCCAGCGATCTTCCTCCTCTCTTCTTCACGCACTGTAAGTTTTTCTCGAGAGTATATCGTAGATTCTTGTTCGTAGATTCTACAGTTGGGTGTTGCAATTGTAGTCTCATTGTGGTTGTATCCTGGGATTCAAAATCTCATCAAACCGCCACACTGCGGGAGATTTATTGAATTAAGGAAAGAGATCAAATCTCGCCTCCACGAATTCGTCTTCCTTTTAATTCAGTTTTTCAATCGTTTGATCCCTAGATCGTTCTCTCATATCGTGATTTTCATATCCGGTTTTTCGCGTTCTAACACAGTTGTCACCATCATTTAATTACAAGGAATCAAAAGCTGAAAATCCATTTGTGAATTCAAGGTTGAAGCCATTCTGGTTATGGTTTATATGTCCTCTTGCTTTGTGACAGTGCCGTACTCTGTTTTTTTTTCTTCGCATGCAGGAGCCATTGGTGTAGGTGCTGAAGACAACAATTTTGTTGGCTGATTCCCGCGTGGGCCATCTTCTCTTTCTCATTTAAATGCTTTACTGAAGTGATGTCGTTTGCCTCTTTTTTGTAGATTGTTGTCGAAGATTCTCCACCATAAGGAAGCTTTACCGAGATGTTATTCACATGTCCCCTCAAACTTGGTGTAGACGGGAGGTTCACAACGAGTTTGAATATGAGACTTGTGAACGCATCAGCTGGGAGAGGTTTCGTAAAGGCATTGATGATTTGTAAGGTGGTTGGTATATGCTTAAAAATGAGAGAACCCAATGCTACTCTTTCTCGAACATAATGATGATCAATGTCGAAGTGCTTAGTTTTGAAGTGAAATGCTGGGTTGGCAGATAAGTACACTGACAATATGTTATCGCAATATAGCTCTGGAGTGAGAGGAAGGGGTACCTGAAGGTCACAAAGTATGGAAGTGATCCATTTGATTTCGGATAAGGTGCGATACTCTGCTTTGATATAGCTTTGGGGCATTGTTGGTTGTTTTCTTGAAGACCATGAGATTATGCTTTAACCCAGAAAGGTGCAAAACCCACCTGTTGATCGCCTTGTCGATTTACAGCTAGCCCAATCGCTATCGTTGTATGCGTGAAGTATGGAGTCCGAGT
>JAENJI010000098.1:46301-94478 GCA_018901935.1 Pugionium cornutum | reverse complement strand
CCCTTTTTATAGAGGATTTACAATGTGAACACAAAAGAAAACGAATTCAAACTTGTGGATGAGTTTGAATAGAGGAGGAGCCTGTCAACAACCAATAAGAAGAGAGGAGACAGCAGGCATGACTGTTTGGTGTGGTTACCAAGACTGTGTGCAGCAGGCATGACTGTTTGGTGTGGTTACCAAGACTGTGTGCAGCAGGCATGACTGTTTGGTGTGGTTACCAAGACTGTGTGCAGCATGCATGACTGTTTGGTGTGGTTACAAAGATTCAAAGCTCACTTAAACAAACATGGAATACTACATCAAACTAGTTGCCCACACACAACACAACAAAATGGAGTTGTTGAAAGGAAGAACCGACACTTTATGGAAGTAGCAAGATCCATGATGTTTCATACCAATGTTCCTAAAAGTTTTTGGGGAGATGCAGTCTTGGTTGCTTGCTACCTCATCAATCGGATTTCAACCAAAGTCTTGCAAGACATATCCCCATTTGAGGTACTCAATAAAACTAAACCCTCCATTGATCATTTACGTGTATTTGGGTGTGTGTGCTTTGTGTATGATCCAGGTGATCTAAGAAACAAGTTGGAGGCAAAGAGCATCAAGTGTATGTTCCTTGGATATTCGACAACACAAAAGGGTTATAAGTGCTATGATCCGAGCAACAACAGGACATATGTGTCTAGAGATGTCAAGTTCATAGAAGAACGCAGCTATTATGATCAGAAAGATTGGGAAGGATTGAAGGATCTCTCAAGGTCACCTTCTGATTTGGCTACGAGTTTGAGGTTTCTCTTGTATCATTTGGGAAATGATGTGCCAAAGGATTCAAGACACGAAGAAGAAAGAACCCCAAGTAGTTCACAAGATACCCAAGAGAATGAACAAGGGGTGGTAACTCAAGAACCAACTCCAATCCAAGAAGAAGCTATGGCCCAAAGCCAAGAACAAGTCAACTTGGAAGTGGATACAGAGGAACCTATTCACCAAATGGAAGAGGAAACGGTTGTAGAGGAGGCTGCAACACCTGTTCAGCAACTAAGGAGGAGTACTAGACTTAGGAAAGATCCATCCAATTGGGTAAACACTAGGGTCTTCTACAACAACCAGGCCGTGGCTCATCCCACACAAGCTGTTTGTTCCCTTGACCTCTTGCCATCTAGTCATCAAGCATTCCTTGGAAAGATTGAACAAAGTCAGATTCCAAGGACTTATGAAGAAGCTAAGAGGAAGAAAGAATGGTTAGATGCAGTAAGAGATGAGAAGGGAGCTATGGAAAAGAATCATACATGGGATATACAAGAACTTCCCAAAGGCAAGAAGGCTGTCAGTTCCAAGTGGGTGTTCACCATCAAGTATAAGAGCAATGGGGACATAGAAAGGTACAAGGCACGTCTAGTTGCAAGAGGTTTCACTCAGACATATGGAGAGGACTATACTGATACCTTTGCACGGGTGGCTAAGCTACACACTGTAAGGGTTGTTCTTTCACTAGCTACAAATCTGACTTGGGACTTATGGCAAATGGATGTCAAGAACGCATTCCTACAAGGAGAACTTGAAGAGGAAGTGTATATGACTCCACCACCAGGCCTTGAAGATCTTTGCAAAGAGGGACAAGTTCTAAGACTTAGGAAGGCAATATATGGGTTGAAGCAGTCACCAAGGGCGTGGTATCACAAATTAAGCTCCACACTTACTGATAATGGGTTTAGGAAATCCCATTCAGATCATACTTTGTTCACTCGTCAAAACGCCCAAGGAATTGTGGTGGTCTTGGTTTATGTGGATGACCTTATCATCACAGGAGATGATAAGGAAGGAATTCAGTCCACAAAGGCCAACAGATCATTTGACATCAAGGATCTTGGAGAGTTGAAGTACTTCTTGGGTATTGAAGTGTGTCGGTCTCAGGAAGGGCTCTTTCTATCCCAAAGAAAGTATGCTCTTGATCTGTTGACAGACACAGGAAAGCTTGGGGCTAAACCGGCCAAAACTCCTCTTGAAGATGGCTACAAGGTCAGCGGAAAGGGGGAGAAAGCTGATGAGTTATTTAAGAATGTTTCTCAGTATAGGAGACTAGTTGGGAAGTTGATCTACCTCACCCTAACACGACCAGACTTGTGTTTTGCTGTGAATCAAGTGAGTCAACATATGCAAAAACCTACTGTATATCATTGGAGCATGGTAGAAAGGATCCTTAGATACATCAAAGGATCTCCTGGTCAAGGCATATGGATGGGCAAGAATGGGAACACTGATATTGTCGGATATTGTGATGCGGATTGGGCTGGTGATAGGGTCGATAGGAAATCAACCACTGGGTATTGCACCTTCATTGGTGGGAACTTAGTCACTTGGAAGACTAAGAAGCAGAAGGTGGTATCATGTTCTAGTGCTGAAGCAGAATATAGGGCAATGAGGAAGCTGACAAATGAAGTAACTTGGCTCAAAGCGCTCTTGAAAGATTTTTGTATTGAACAACCAGGGCCAATTACCTTCCATTGTGATAATCAGGCAGCCATTCACATTGCTTCAAACTCAGTGTTTCACGAGAGGACCAAGCACATAGAGATCGATTGCCATAAGGTTAGAGAGAAAGTTCAAGATGGAACAATTCTGCCATGTTATACAAAGAGTGAAGACCAACTAGCTGACATCTTCACAAAGGCAGCAAGTCTCAAAGTTTGCAAGAAAATCTTTAGCAAACTTGGGCTTGTTGATTTATCACATCCATGATCAAGGTCTCCTAATCCAAGATCAACACACTCTTTTTCCCTTATTAAGGTTTTGTCCCAAGTGGTTTTCCTTAATAAGGTTTTTAATGAGGTGTTGCCTTGGGTTCCCAAGCTGAAGACTTTAGGGTGATTCCAAAGTCTTTAGCTTGAGGGGGAGTATTGACATAGGAAAATCAAATAAGACCTATCTTGACCTACAAGGCAAGTGTGAGCACGAAATTCAGTTTGAATAACAAGGGAAAAGAAAAAGGAGGGAGTTATTATTAACCACATGGGTAAAATGGTTAAATAGCTGCCTTGGGAGAAGAATCAAGGTGAAAAGGACATGTCCATGCTGCACACAGTCTTGGTAACCACACCAAACAGTCATGAGACAGTCTGCAGCTCTTCCCTTCTCTTCTCATTGGTTGTTGACAGGCTCCTCCTCTATTCAAACTCATCCACAAGTTTGAATTCGTTTTCTTTTGTGTTCACATTGTAAATCCTCTATAAAAGGGTTGTAAAGACTCAATGTATGAATATACTCTCAGGAGATTCTTCTCCATAAGTCTAAGACATTTCTCATTTTCTCATACTTCTCTTTGAGTTTCCAGATTCAATTCTTCACATTTCTCCTCTAATCTCAATATTCTTTCAAGATCCATCAATTGGGTAACACTAGGGTCTTCTACAACAAAGGCCGTGGCTCATCCCATACAAGCTGTTTGTTCCCTTGATTCTTGCCATCTAGTCATCAAGCATTCCTTGGAAAGATTGAACAAAGTCATTCAAGGACTTGAAAGCTGAGGAAGAAAGAATGGTTAGATGCAGTAAGAGATGAGAGAGCTATGGAAAGGAATCATACATGGATATACAAGAACTTAAGGCAAACTGTGAGTTCCTAGTGGGTGTTCACCATCAAGTATAAGAGCAATGGGGACATAGAAAGGTACAAGGCACGTCTAGTTGCAAGAGGTTTCACTCAGACATATGGAGAGGACTATACTGATACCTTTGCACCGGTGGCTAAGCTACACACTGTAAGGGTTGTTCTTTCACTAGCTACGAATCTGACTTTGGACTTATGGCAAATGGATGTGAAGAACGCATTCCTACAAGGAGAACTTGAAGAGGAAGTGTATATGACTCCACCACCAGGCCTTGAAGATCTTTGCAAAGAGGGACAGGTTCTAAGACTTAGGAAGGCAATATATGGGTTGAAGCAGTCACCAAGGGCCTGGTATCACAAATTAAGCTCCACACTTACTGATAATGTGTTTAGGAAATCCCATTCAGATCATACTTTGTTCACTCGTCAAAACCTCAAAGGAATAGTGGCGGTCTTGGTTTATGTGGATGACCTTATCATCACAGGAGATGATAAGGAAGGAATTCAGTCCACAAAGGCCTTCTTAAACAGATCATTTGACATCAAGGATCTTGGAGAGTTGAAGTACTTCTTGGGTATTGAAGTGTGTCGGTCTCAGGAAGGGCTCTTTCTATCCCAAAGAAAGTATGCTCTTGATCTGTTGACAGACACGGGAAAGCTTGGGGCTAAACCGGCCAAAACTCCTCTTGAAGATGGCTACAAGGTCAGCGGAAAGGGGGAGAAAGCTGATGAGTTATTTAAGAATGTTTCTCAGTATAGGAGACTAGTTGGGAAGTTGATCTACCTCACCCTAACACGACCAGACTTGTGTTTTGCTGTGAATCAAGTGAGTCAACATATGCAAAAACCTACTGTATATCATTGAAGCATGGTAGAAGGGATCCTTAGATACATCAAAGGATCTCCTGGTCAAGGCATATGGATGGGCAAGAATGGGAACACTGATATTTTCGGATATTGTGATGCGGATTGGGCTGGTGATAGGGTGGATAGGAAATCAACCACCGGGTATTGCACCTTCATTGGTGGGAACTTAGTCACTTGGAAGACTAAGAAGCAGAAGGTGGTATCATGTTCTAGTGCTGAAGCAGAATATAGGGCAATGAGGAAGCTGGCAAATGAAGTAACTTGGCTCAAAGCGCTCTTGAAAGATTTCGGTATTGAACAACCAGGGCCAATTACCTTCCATTGTGATAATCAGGCAGCCATTCACATTGCTTCAAACTCAGTGTTTCACGAGAGGACCAAGCACATAGAGATCGATTGCCATATGGTTAGAGAGAAAGTTCAAGATAGAACCATTCTGTCATGTTATACAAAGAGTGAAGACCAACTAGCTGACATCTTCACAAAACCAGCAAATCTCAAAGTTTGCAAGAAAATCTTTAACAAACTTGGGCTTGTTGATTTATCATCCATGATCAAGTCTAATCCAAGAACCACTCTTTTCCCTTATTGATTTTATCAAGTGGTTTTCCTTAATGGATGAGGTGTTGCCTTGGGTTAAGCAAAAGACTTTAGGGTGATTCCAAATTCTTTAGCTTGAGGAGTATTGACACAGGAAAATCAAATAAGACCTATCTTGACCTACAAGGCAGAATCAGTTTGAATAACCCAAGTGATTTCCACATGGTTTTAAAATAATGAGGTGGGGTGGGAAGAATCAAGAAAGTGAAAATAGGAGTCATGAGATACATTGAGCATTTTCCACAAACAGTCATGAGAGTCTGCTATTCTTCATCAAGTCTTCTCATTGGTTGTTGAGGCTCCTCCTCTATTCAACTCATCCACAAGTTTGAATTCGTTTCCTTTTGTGTTCACATTGTAAATCCTCTATAAAAGGGCTGTAAAGACTCAATGTATGAATATACTCTTAGGAGATTCTTCTCCATAAGTCTAAGACATTTTCTCATCTTCTCATGCTTTTCTTTGAGTTTCTGGATTCAATTCTTCACATTTCTCCTCTCTAATCTCAATATTCTTTCAGTTTTGAATACATTGGATTACTTGGAGGCTTTGTCGTAGCTCTTTCAGTGTCAAATATTGTCAAAATATTGAAAATTGAGTTAGACTAACGTGGGCATTTGATTCATGTCATTTTGACCTATAAATCAAATATTAAAGACGATTTAGTGTGAACATGTCAAGTTGATCAGTTAGGTAAAATGATCATTCTAAACTGATCACTAATGCTCACTGAGCAAGGGTTTACAAATGAAGCATAATCCATGGCATCACGCTCATAGTTTAAGATAGATTCGATTACTTGCAGGCTTTTTCATAGCTATTTCGATCTTAAATATTATTACAATATAGAAAATTATGCTAGCTTAACGTGTGCATTTGATTCTTGTCATTATGAACTTTAAATCAAATGTTACGGACGATTTAGTGAGGATATGTCAAGTTGATCAGCCAGTTAAAAGGATAATTCTAAACTGATCATTGGTGCTCCTTGAGTAAAGGCTTATAAATGAAGCATAATGCATGAAATCACACTGTTTAGGATACATTGAATTACTTGGAGTTTTTTTCGTAGCTCTTTCAATCTCAAATGTTATTACAATATTGAAAATGGAGCTAGATTATCGTGGGCATTTGATTCATGCCATTTTTAGATCTAAAACAAATGTTAAAGACGATCTAGTGCGTACATGTCAAGCTGATCAGCTAGTTAAAATGATCATGCTAAACTGATCACTGGTGCTCATTAAGCAAAGGTTTACAAATGAAGCATAATGCATGGCATCATGTAGTTTGGGATAGATTGGATTACTTGGAGGCTTTGTCATATCTATTTTGGTGGTAAATTTTATCATAATATAGAAAGTTGAGATAGCTTAATGTGGGCATTAGATTATGTCATTCAAAACACTACGTCAAGAGTTACGGATGATTTAGTGCAGACATGTCAAGTTTATCGGTTAATTAAATTGATCATTCTGAACAGATCGTTGGTGCTCATTGACCAAAGGTTCACAGATGAAGCATAATGCATGGCATCACGCAGTTTGGGATAGATTGGAATCTTAGCTGTTTTGGTCTTAAATTCAATCACAATTTAGAAAACCCAGCTAACTTAACGTGGATGTTGGATTCGTGTCATTCTGAACTTTAAATCAAAAGTTATGGACGATTCAGTGCGTACATGTCGAGTTGATCAACTTGAGTAAAGGCTTATTAATGAAACATATTGCATGGCAACACGCAATTTGGAATACATTGGATTACTTGGAGTCTTTGTCGTAGCTCTTTCAGTGTTAAATGTCATCAAAATATTAAAAATGAAGCTAGATTATGTGACCATTGGATTCATGTCATTTTGAGCTATACCTCAAATGTTAAAGATGATTTAGTGCGGACATTTCAAGTTGATCTGGTAGATAAAATCATTATTCTAAACTAATCATTAGTGCTCATTGAGCAAAGGTTTACATATGAAGCATAATGCATGGCATCCAGTAGTTTGGGATAGATTGGATTACTTGGAGGCTTTGTCCCAGCTATTTCAGTTTTAAATTTTGTCACAATATAGAAAATTGATCTAGCTTAACGTTGCCAATGGATTTTTGTCACTTTTAACTCTAAATCAAAAGTTACAGGTGATTTAGTGCAGACATGTCAAGTTTATCGGCTAGTTAAATTTATCGTTCTAAAATGATCATTGGTGCTAATTGAGAAAAGGTTGAAAAATGAAGCATAATGCATGTCATCACACAGTTTGGGATTGATTGGATTACATGGAGACTTTTTTCGTAGCTATTTCGGTCTTAAATTTAATCACAATATAGAAAATGAGCTAACTTAATGTGGATGTTGGATTCGTGACACTCTAAACTCTAAATCAATGGTAATGGAGGATTTAGTGCGGACATGTCAAGTTGATCAACTTGAGTAAAGGCTTATAAATGAAGCATAATGCATGGCATCACATAGTTTGGAATACATTGGATTACTTAGAGACTTTGTCATAGCTCTTTGAGTCTCAAATGTTGTCAGAATATTTAAAATTAAGTTAGATTAATGTGGGCGTTGGATTCATGTCTTTCTGTGCTGACATGTCAAGATGATCTCATCTAGTTAAAATAATCATGCTAAACTGAGCATTGGTGCTCATTGAGAAAAGGTTTACAATAGAAGCATAACACATGGTATCACACAGTGTCGGATAGGTAGGATTACTTGGATGCCTTGTTGTAGCTATTTCAGTCTTAAATTTTGTCAAAATATAGTAAATTGAGCAAGCTTAATGTGGCCCTTGGATTTTTGTCATTATGAACTCTAAATAAAAAGTTACAGACGATTTGGTGCAGACATGTCAAGTTTATCGGCTAGTTAAAGTGATCATTCTAAAATGATCATTGGTGCTCATTGAGCAAAGGTTTACAAATAAATCATAATGCATGACATCACACAATTTTGGATAGATTGGATTACTTGGAGGCTTTGACGTTGCTATTTCCGTCTTCAATTTTGTCACAATATCAAAAAATTAAGCTAGCTTAACGTGGGCATTGGATTCTTGTCATTCTGAACGCTAAGTCAATAGATACAAACAATTTAGTGCAGACATTCATGATTATCGGCTAGTTAAATTGATAATTCTAAAATGACCATTGGCGCTCATTGAGAAAAGGTTTACAAATGAAGCAAAATGCATGGCATGACACACTTTTGGATAGATTGGATTACTTGGAGGCTTAGTCGTAGCTCTTTCAGTCTCAATTGTTGTCAGAGTATTGAAAATGGAGTTGAGATTAGCATGGGCATTGCATTCATGTCATTTTGAGCTCTATAAAAAATGTTAAAGACGATTTAGTACAAACATGTCAAGTTGATCATTTAGTTAAAATGATCATGCTAATTTGATCATTGGTGATCATTGAGCAATTGTTACAAATGAAGCATAATGCATGGCATCACGAAATTTGGGATAGATTGCATTACTTAGTTGCTTTTTCGTAGCTATTTCGGTCTTCAATTTTGTCACAATATAGAAAGTTAAGTTAGCATAACGTGGGAATTGGATTCTTGTCATTCTAAACACTAAATAAATGTTACGGAAGATTTAGTGCGGACATGTCAAGTTTATCGGCTAGTTAAATTGATCATTCTAAAATGGTCATTCGTGCTCAGTGAGAAAAGGTTTACAAAAGAAGCATAATGCATGGCATCACGCATTTTGCGATAGATTGGATTAATAGGAGGCTTTGTCGTAGCTATTTCGGTCTTAAATTTAATCACAATATAGAAAACTAAGCTAACTTAACGTGATCGTTGGATTCGTGTCATTCTTGAACTCTAAATCAAAAGTTATGGACGATTTAGTGCGGAGATGTCAAGTTAAACGACCAGTTAAAATGATAATCTAAAATGATCAGTTAAACTTATCAGTTAAACTGATCATTCTAAACTGATCATTAGTGATCTTGAGTAAAGGATTATAAATGAAGCATAATGCATGCATGCTATCACGCGATTTTGGATACATAGGATTACTTGGAGGCTTTATCGTATGTATTTTTGTATTAAATTTTGTCACAATATAAAATATTGAGGTAGCTTAACGTGGGAATCGGATTCATGCCATTCTGAACTCTAAACCAAAAGTTATGGACGATTTACAGCGGACATATCAAGTTTATCAGCTAGTTAAATTGACCATTCTAAACTGATCATTCGTGCTCATTGACCAAAGGTTTACAAAACAAGCATAATACATGGCATCAAGAAGTTTGGGATAGACTGAATTATTTGGAGGCATTGTCGTAGCTATTTCGGTCTTAAATTTAATCACAATATAGAAATCGGAACTGGCTTAACGTGGGCATTCGATTCATGTCATTCTGAACTCTAAATCAAAAGTTATGGATGAATAGTGGGAACATGTCAACTTAAACGGCCAGTTAAAATGATAATCTAAAATGATCATTGGTGCTCCTTGAATAAAGGCTTGTAAATGAAGCATAATCCATGGGATCACGCAGTTTGGGATATTTGGATTACTTAGAGGCCTTGTGATAGCTCTTTCAGCCTCAAATATTGTCACAAAATTGAAAATTGAGCTAGATTAACGTGGGCGTTGAAAATTGAGTTAGATTAAGCCATGTAATGCATGACATCACACAGTTTGGGATAGATTGGATTACTTATAGGCTTTCTTGTAGCTATTTTGGTTTTAAATTTTGTCACAATATAGAAAATTGAGCTAGTGTAACGTCAGTGGTGGATTCATGGCATTCTGAACTCTAAATCAAAAGTTACTGACGATATAGTGCGGACATGTCAAGTTGATCAGCTAGTTAAAATGATCATTTTAAACTGATCATTGGTGCTCGTTGAGCAATGTTTTACAAATGAAGCATATTACATGGCTTCACACAGCTTGGGATAGATTGGATTACTTGGAGGCTTTGTCATAGCTATTTCGGTTTTAAATTTTACCATAATATAGAAAATTGAGCTATCTTAACGGGGGCGCTGGATTCGTGTCATTCTTAACTTTAAATCAAAAGTGACGAACGATTTAGTGTGGACATGCAAGTTGATCGACCTGTTAAAATGATCATTTGAAACTGATCAATGGTTCTCCTTGCGTAAAGGCTAATAAATGAAGTATAATGCATGGCATCACTCGGTTTGGGATAGATTGGATTACTTGGATACTTTGTCATAGCTCTTTCAGTCTCAAATGTTGTAACAAAATTGAGCTAGATTAACGTGGGCGTTGGATTAAGACGATTAGTGCTGATATGTCACGTTTGATCAGCTAGTTAAAATCATCATTCTAAACTGATCATTGGTGGCGATTGAGCAATGGTTTACAAATGAAGCACAATGCATGGCTTCACGTAGTTTGGGATAGATTGGATTACTTGGAAGATTTTTCTTAGCTATTTTGGTCTTAAATTTTGTCCAAGCTAGATTGGATAGATTGGATTACTTGTAGGCTTTGTCCTAGCTATTTTGGTTGTAAATTTAGTTAAAATAAAGAATATTGAGCTAGCTTAATGTGGACATTGGATTCGTGTAATTCTGAACTCTATATCAAAAGTTTCAGACGATTTAGTGCAGAAATGTCAAGTTGATCAGCCAGTTAAAGTGATCATTCTCAACTGATCGTTGTAAACTGATCATTCTAAACTGATCATTAGTTCTCCTTGAGTAAAGGCATATAAATAATGCATGTCATCACAAAGTTTAGGATAGATTGGATTACTTGAAGGCTTTGTGGTAGTTCTTTTAGTCTCAAATGTTGTTACAATAGAGAAGATTGAGCTAGCTTAATGTGGCAGTTGTCGTGTCATTCCGAACTCTAAATCAAAACTTACCGACGATTTAGTGGGTACATATCAAGTTGATCGGCCAGCTAATGAAAGAATATTGAGATTAGAGAGGAGAAATGTGAAAGAATATTGAGATTAGAGAGGAGAAATGTGAAGAATCAAATCTGGAAACTCAAAGAGAAGTATGAGAAAATGAGAAATGTCTTAGACTTATGGAGAAGAATCTCCTAAGAGTTTTTCATACATTGAGTCTTTACAGCCCTTTTATAGAGGATTTACAATGTGAACACAAAAGAAAACGAATTCAAACTTGTGGATGAGTTTGAATAGAGGAGGAGCCTGTCAACAACCAATGAGAAGAGGGGGGAAGAG
The DNA here is from genome assembly GCA_018901935.1 of Pugionium cornutum. NCBI lineage: Eukaryota > Viridiplantae > Streptophyta > Magnoliopsida > Brassicales > Brassicaceae > Pugionium > Pugionium cornutum. The sequence goes on along the minus strand of JAENJI010000098.1, from coordinate 83,211 downwards.
CTGCAGACTGTCTCATGACTGTTTGGTGTGGTTACCAAGACTGTGTGCAGCATGGACATGTCCTTTTCACCTTGATTCTTCTCCCAAGGCAGCTATTTAACCATTTTAACCATGTGGTTATTAATAACTCCCTCCTTTTTATTTTCCCTTGTTATTCAAACTGAATTTCGTGCTCACACTTGCCTTGTAGGTCAAGATAGGTCTTATTTGATTTTCCTATGTCAATACTCCCCCTCAAGCTAAAGACTTTGGAATCACCCTAAAGTCTTAAGCTTGGGAACCCAAGGCAACACCTCATTAAAACCTTATTAAGGAAAACCACTTGGGACAAAACCTTAATAAGGGAAAAAGAGTGTGTTGCTCTTGGATTAGGAGACCTTTGATCATGGATGTGATAAATCAACAAGCCCAACTTTGCTAAAGATTTTCTTGCAAACTTTGAGACTTACTGCCTTTGTGAAGAAGTCAGCTAGTTGGTCTTCACTCTTTGTATAACATGGCAGAATGGTTCCATCTTGAACTTTCTCTCTAACCTTATGGCAATCGATCTCTATGTGCTTGGTCCTCTCGTGAAACACTGAGTTTGAAGCAATGTGAATGGCTGCCTGATTATCACAATGGAAGGTAATTGGGCCTGGGTTGTTCAATACCGAAATCTTTCAAGAGCGCTTTGAGCCAAGTTACTTCATTTGTCAGCTTCCTCATAGCCCTATATTCTGCTTCAGCACTAGAACATGATACCACCTTCTGCTTCTTAGTCTTCCAAGTGACTAAGTTCCCACCAATGAAGGTGCAATACCCGGTGGTTGATTTCCTATCCACCCTATCACCAGCCCAATCCGCATCACAATATCCGAAAATATCAGTGTTCCCATTCTTGCCCATCCATATGCCTTGACCAGGAGATCCTTTGATGTATCTAAGGATCCCTTCTACCATGCTTCAATGATATACAGTAGGTTTTTGCATATGTTGACTCACTTGATTCACAGCAAAACACAAGTCTGGTCGTGTTAGGGTGAGGTAGATCAACTTCCCAACTAGTCTCCTATACTGAGAAACATCCTTAAATAACTCATCAGCTTTCTCCCCCTTTCCGTTGACCTTGTAGCCATCTTCAAGAGGAGTTTTGGCCGGTTTAGCCCCAAGCTTTCCCGTGTCTGTCAACAGATCAAGAGCATACTTTCTTTGGGATAGAAAGAGCCCTTCCTGAGACCGACACACTTCAATACCCAAGAAGTACTTCAACTCTCCAAGATCCTTGATGTCAAATGATCTGTTTAAGAAGGCCTTTGTGGACTGAATTCCTTCCTTATCATCTCCTGTGATGATAAGGTCATCCACATAAACCAAGACCGCCACTATTCCTTTGAGGTTTTGACGAGTGAACAAAGTATGATCTGAATGGGATTTCCTAAACCCATTATCAGTAAGTGTGGAGCTTAATTTGTGATACCAGACCCTTGGTGACTGCTTCAACCCATATATTGCCTTCCTAAGTCTTAGAACCTGTCCCTCTTTGCAAAGATCTTCAAGGCCTGTTGGTGGAGTCATATACACTTCCTCTTCAAGTTCTCCTTGTAGGAATGCTTTCTTGACATCCATTTGCCATAAGTCCCAAGTCAGATTCGTAGCTAGTGAAAGAACAACCCTTACAGTGTGTAGCTTAGCCACCGGTGCAAAGGTATCAGTATAGTCCTCTCCATATGTCTGAGTGAAACCTCTTGCAACTAGACGTGCCTTGTACCTTTCTATGTCCCCATTGTTCTTATACTTGATGGTGAACACCCACTTGGAACTCACAGCCTTCTTGCCTTTGGGAAGTTCTTGTATATCCCATGTATGATTCCTTTCCATAGCTCCTTTCTCATCTCTTACTGCATCTAACCATTCTTTCTTCCTCTTAGCTTCTTCGTAAGTCCTTGGAATCTGACTTTGTTCAATCTTTCCAAGGAATGCTTGATGACTAGATGGCAAGAGGTCAAGGAAACAAACAGCTTGTATGGGATGAGCCACGGCCTGGTTGTTGTAGAAGACCCTAGTGTTTACCCAATTGGATGGATCTTTCCTAAGTCTAGTACTCCTCCTTAGTTGCTGAACAGGTGTTGCAGCCTCCTCTACAACCGTTTCCTCTTCCATTTTGTGAATAGGTTCCTCTATATCCACTTCCAAGTTGACTTGTTCTTGGCTTTGGGCCATAGCTTCTTCTTGGATTGGAGTTGGTTCTTGAGTTACCACCCCTTGTTCATTCTCTTGGGTATCTTGTGAACTACTTGGGGTTCTTTCTTCTTCATGTCTTGAATCCTTTGGCACATCATTTCCCAAATGATTCAAGAGAAACCTCAACCTCATAGCCAAATCAGAAGGTGACCTTGAGAGATCCTTCAATCCTTCCCAATCTTTCTGATCATAATAGCTTTGTTCTTCTATGAACTTGACATCTCTAGACACATATGTCCTGTTGTTGCTCGGATCATAGCACTTATAACCCTTTTGTGTTGTCGAATATCCAAGGAACATACACTTGATGCTCTTTACCTCCAACTTGTGTCTTAGATCACCTGGAACATACACAAAGCACACACACCCAAATACACGTAAATGATCAATGGAGGTTTAGTTTTATTGAGTACCTCAAATGGGGATATGTCTTGCAAGACTTTGGTTGGAATCCGATTGATGAGGTAGCAAGCAACCAAGACTGCATCTCCCCAAAAACTTTTAGGAACATTGGTATGAAACATCATGGATCTTGCTACTTCCATTAAGGGTCGGTTCTTCCTTTCAGCAACTCCATTTTGTTGTGGTGTGTGTGGGCAGCTAGTTTGATGTAGTATTACATGTTTGTTTAAGTGAGCTTTGAATCTTTGACTTGTGTATTCCCCTCCATTATCTGATCTTAACACTTTGATCTTGGCATTGAATTGATTAGTAACATAATTATGAAAGTTTATAAATGCCTCATAAACCCTATCTTTAGATGGAAGTAATGTAACCCATGTATATTTCGATTTCTCATCTATAAAGGTCACAAAGTATTTATTCCTATCTCTAGACATGCAAGGTGAGGTCAAAACATCGGAATGTACTAAATCAAAGCAATGCTCATAAATGGTAGACGATTTAGGGAAAACAACACGACAATGTTTGCCAAGGATACAAGCCTCACAAACTGAGTGATCATAAGCAACATTAGGCATTATTAAGCTTAAAACACGAGCATGAGGATGTCCTAATCTAGCATGCCATAAGACATCTTTATTAGCAAAAACACAGGATTTGAAAGCTAAGGAATCCGAATTGCTTGGAGGAGTGTCCTCAAGAACATAGAGCTCATCTTGAGTCCCACCACTTCCAAGTATCTTACCACTCTTAATATCGTGAAAGTAAACATTGTTAGGTCCAAAAGTAACATTGCAATTCAGGTCTTTAGTAGCCCTTTTACCGAAACTAGGTTAGACTTAAACTTAGGTACAAAGAAAGCATTACTTTCTTTGTGAAATAGTCTTAATTTTCCGGTTCCTTCAATTGGAATACTCTTACCATCAGCTATAGTTACTTGTCCTAGACATGGTTCAATGTTCTTTAACAACCTAGCATTGCTAATCATATGGTGAGAAGCACCCGAATCCACTACCAACTTATGATCCGGTTTATCAAGCAATTTATGGGAGTAGAGTGTGATACCGGACAGTTTTGAGGCATAGGCCTTGATGAGATCCTCCAAGTCACTCTTCTTAGCATACTCCATGGATACATTCATAGCTAGCTCCCCTCCTTGGTTGGATGAACTTGCCGGTTCAGTCGCAACCATTTGAGAGATGTTAGCCTTTGAATCCTTGAACCGGTTTGGATTGAGATGAGGATAAGGTATCCAGCACTTGTCCTTGATGTGGCCATTCCTCTTACAATGTTCACACATCACACTCTTCCTATCCTCTTGCTTAAACACGCTCTTGTTGGCCATGACTAGTTCTCCTTTTCCACCAAACAAACCAATGTTGCCTTGCTCCTTTTGAATCCGTGAGCACACCTCTTCGAAATCAGGGAGTTTGGGCTCTCTTAGGATGGACTTAATCACATCCTTAAAGGCTGGATTTAGGTTGAGAAGGAGCCCAAATATCTTATCTTGTTCCTTCCTTTCATTAAGCACCTTTTGATCCATAGAACTTGGTCTCAACATGTCAAACTCGGACCATGTTGATTGGAACTTGCCTAGGAACTTTGTGAACTCCATATCCTCTTGGTGTAGATCATTGAGAGCCTTCTTAACCTCATACACACGGCTGAGGTTTGAAACATCCCCATACACCCTCTTGAGAGTGTCCCAAAGAGACTTGGCAGTTTCACAATGTGAATAAGCTTCAAGAATGGATGGGCCCAATGAATTTTGGAGGAATCCAAGGACTGATTGATCTTCTTGGAACCACCTAGCTTCTTCTTTTCTTGTTGCCTCATCCTTCTTCTCCTTTGGATCATCTATAGATGGAGTATTATCCTCCAAGATGTAATTCCAAAGTCCTTTTTGCCACAAATGGCTGTCTTGATGGTTCTTGACCATAATGTGTAGTTCAAGCCTTTGAGAACTACTGGTATCACCGTAGGTTTCAGGCTGGAACTGATTTGAACTGTATCCTCCATTGTTAGGCTTTGAAGAGCTCAAAGGAGGCAGCTTTTATGGTTGAATTAAACTGTGAGTTTTAGTTTAAAAGCTGAGAGATTTTTGACAGAATTTTAGATTAGAAACTGAGAGATTTGAGTAGAAAATATAAGAGAGTGATCTTATGCTCTGATACCATGAAAGAATATTGAGATTATAGAGGAGAAATGTGAAGAATTGAATATGGAAACTCAAAGAGAAGTATGAGAAGTATGAGAAATGTCTTAGACTTATGGAGAAGAATCTCCTAAGAGTATATTCATACATTGAGTCTTTACAGCCCTTTTATAGAGGATTTACAATGTGAACACAAAAGAAAACGAATTCAAACTTGTGGATGAGTTTGAATAGAGGAGGAGCCTGTCAACAACCAATGAGAAGAGAGGGGAAGAGCTGCAGACTGTCTCATGACTGTTTGGTGTGGTTACCAAGACTGTGTGCAGCATGGACATGTCCTTTTCACCTTGATTCTTCTCCCAAGGCAGCTATTTAACCATTTTAACCATGTGGTTAATAATAACTCCCTCCTTTTTCTTTTCCCTTGTTATTCAAACTGAATTTCGTGCTCACACTTGCCTTGTAGGTCAAGATAGGTCTTATTTGATTTTCCTATGTCAATAGCTAAAATGATCATTCTAAACTTATCATTATAAACTAATCTTTAGTGCTCCTTGAATAAAGGCTTATTAATTAAGCATAATGCAAGACATCACACAGTTTGAGATACATTGATTATTTGGACGCTTTATCGTACCTCTTTCAGTCTCAAATGTTGTCACAATATTGAAAATTGAGCTAGATTAATGTTGGCATGGATTCATGTCATTTTGAGTTTTAAATCAAAAGTTAAAAGAAATTTTAGTGCGGAAATCCCAAGTTGATGAGTTAGTTAAAATGATCATTTTTAACTGATCAGTGGTGCTCATTAAGCAAAGGTTTACAAATGAAGCATAATGCATGACATCACATAGTTTGGGATAGATTCAATTACTTAGAGGCTTTTTTCGTAGCTCTTTCAGTCTCTAATATTATCACAATATTGAAAATTGAGATAGATTAGCGTGGGCGTTGGATTCTTGTCATTCTGAACTCCAAATCAAAAGTTACGGACGAATTAATGCGGACATGTCAAGTTGATCTGCTAGTTAAAATGATCATTCTAAACTTATCATTGGTGCTCTTGAGTAAAGGCTTATAAATGTGATGGGATCCTGATGAGGATCAAGCCCCTTATCAACTCCAAATGGTTGTGGAAAAGTCAATGAATGAATTGATGTTGTGGAATGGGTGAAACGTTGGTGTAACTTGCGGATGTGTGAGCTCTTAAGTGGATGGATCCGAGGACAAGGGGAAATGGATGATACTTCTCTAGGATGGTGGAAAATCCTTGGACTATCTTCTTGCTATGTGTGAATAATAAAGGCCAAGCACGTTTGGCAAGGGGTGAATCGAATTTAAACTTCCAAGGGTGATGAAGATCTCTCAGACTTTCGGCTCTGGAGAGGAATGAGAAAGTGTTCTAAAATTTCTTAGTTAAGAGGATGATCACACGAGTTTAAGAAGGAAATTGCTATTAAAATGTTTGATGATTCAAAAAGAAAGATTCAAGAGAGTACTTATAGTAATCTAGGAAATTGAAATTGACTCCTAAAATTCTACCAAAACGTTAAAGGAAATACTTAGGGAATTACAAATACAACTAAGACAACAACTAAGAAGTAAATAATGTTTTGACTTGATTCTTCCTCTCTTATTTCATGGATGATGAGATAGAACGGGCCTTGATTAACCAAGAGGTCAAGGTAATGTACCTTGTGCTTGCTTCATTAAAAACCTATCTTAGAAAACCCATTGGGACAAAACTAAAAATAGGGAAAAAGAGTACAATCCAAGTCACCTATGTTGGTGAGGTTTAGGTGGCTTGAATCACAACCAATGTGGTTGGATTAGCACACACTAAACCGGCCTGAATGGTGTTGAGAAGGTGATGTAGTGTTGTTTTAAGTTTGGCTTGCTTGGATCAGGTAGTGGGGCCATTGAAGATTTTTAGGCTTTCATCTCCAGTATCCACGGGTTCTAACTGCTCCTTATCATATTTAGTGGCTTCTTCCTCCTCTGGTTCAGGCTGCTGCTTAGGTTGTGGTTCTTTGGTGGCCATGCTCACATCATCCTCCTCCAGTTGAGAAGGTTTGACCTCAATTCTGTTTCATCTGCAAAATATGGAACTAAATCAGTAATATTGAAGTTTGAACTTACTTGGTACTTACCTTAGAGATCCAGCTGGTAGGCATTGTCATTGATCTTCTCGATGACTTTGAATGGGCCATCAATCCTAGGCATTAGCTTGGATTTCCTTTTACTCGGAAATCTATCTTTGCCCAAATCGATCCCCACCAAGTCTCCTTCCTCAAATGCTAACTCCTTTCGGCCTTTATTGGCTTGTTGAGCATAAATCTTAGTCTTATTTTCACAATATTAAGCCGAGCCTTTTCATGAATTTTTTTAACCAACTCAGCCTTTTTCTTTCCATCAAGGCTTGTCCTTTCACTCAAAGGTAAATGCATTAGATCCAAAGGTGAGATGGGATTGAACCCATAAACAATTTCAAATGGTGAGTACTTAGAAGAGTATGCCTAGCTGATTATATGCGAATTCAACATGAGGCAAACATTCTTCCGAAGTCCAAAGATTATTTTTAATCAAAGCTCTTAACAAAGTAGACAAGGTTCTATTAACTACTTCAGTTTGACCATCCAATTGCGGGTGACAAATTGTGGAGAAACAAAGCTTAGTTCCTAGCTTAGACCAAAGTGTTTTCCAAAAGTAACTAAGGAACTTAATGTCTCTATCTGATACTATGGTCCTAGGCATGCGATGAAGTCTAACTATCTCCTTAAAGTATAATCCAGCAATGTTAACGGCATCATCCGTCTTATGACATGGAATAAAGTGAGCCATTTTGGAAAAACTATCAACTACAACAAACACAGAATCCTTTACAGTCTTCGTACTAGGCAATCCAACAACAAAATCCATAGAAATATCATGCTAAGGGTGCAAAGGTATAAGAAGAGAGGTATACAAACCGTGCTTTTGGATTGTGGATTTGACTTGCTTGCAAGTTACACATCTTTGGCAAGCTTTCTAAACATCACTCCTTATGTGTCGCCAAAAGAAGTGTTCTTGCAATACATTTAATGTCGTTGCCACGCCAAAGTGACCCATAAGACCGACCACCTGAATGTGCTTCCTTAACAAACAAGTCTCGCAAAGAGGAGTTAGGTACACATAACCGATTATCATAAAACAAGAAGCCTTCACTCTTAAAGTATTTTCCAGTACCAAAATTCTCACAAGAAGCATAAATATCAGCATCAGTAGCATATAACTCTTTGATTTCTCAGACCCTAGCAGTTTAACTTCTAAAGAGTTCAAGAGTACATACCTCCGAGAAAGAGCATCGGCTACTACATTCTCTTTAACTTTCTTGTATTTGATCACATAAGGGAAGGTTTCAATGAATTTGACCCACCTAGCATGTCTTTTGTTCAGCTTTTGTTGCCTTTTGAGATGTTTGAGTGACTCATGGTTGGTATGGATGACAAACTCTTCGGGCCAAAGATAATGTTGCCATGTTTGCAAGGCCCTCACAAGCGCATGTAGTTCTTTTTCATAGGTTGGGTAATTGAGTGTGGCCCCTCCAAATTACTCACTAAAGTAATCTATGGGCTTCCTTTCCTACATAAGAACATCACCAATACCAACTACTAAGTCATCACATTCAATTTCAAAAGTTTTATCAAAGTTAGGAAGAGATAGCACCGAGGAGTGTGTGAGCTTGTCTTTCAAGGTTTGGAATGCCTCTTCTTGCGCCTGCTCCCACTTAAATCCCACATTTCTTTTGATAACCTAAGTGAGTAGAGCTGCTATAGTTCTAAAGTCCATGACAAATCTCCAGTAAAACCCAGCTAGGCCATGGAAGCTCCTTACTTCCCAAACATTCTTTGGACTCGGCCACTCCTTAATCGCTTTTATCTTTTCCTCATCAACCTTAATACTATCTGTACTCACAACAAAACCTAAGAATACAAGGTTATCTGTTCCAAAAGTATATATCTTAAGATTGGCATACAAGGTTTCCTTTCTAAGCACTTCAAAAACCTTTCTGAGATGTTCTACATGATCATCTAAGGTTCAGCTAAAAACTAGAATGTCATCAAAGTATACTACCACAAAATGACCTATGAATTTCCTAAGGACATGGTTCAACAATCTCATGAAGGTACTAGATGCATTTGTCAAGCCAAAAGGCATTACTAACCACTCATATAAACCTTGTTTAGTTTTAAATGCAGCTTTCCACTCATCCCTTCTTTCATCCGAATTTGGTGATAACCACTCTTAAGATATATCTTAGAGAAGATGCTAGAACCATGAAATTCATCTAACATATCATCTAATCTAGGTATAGGATGGCGATACTTTACACTGATATTGTTGATGGCTCTGCAATCAACACACATTCTCCAGCTTCCATTCTTTTTTGGGACAAGCAAACTAGGTACAGCACACGGGCTCATACTTTCGCGGATATGTCCTTGCTCCATGAGTTCAGTGACTTGCTATTGAATCTCATTGGTCTCCAGGTGGTTGGTTCTGTAGGATGGCTTATTGGGAAGAGATTCTCCTAGTAGAAAGTCAATTTGGGGCTCCATTCCTCGGATTGGTGGTAAGCGTTGCGATTGCTCCTCCGGAAACACATATTTAAATTCCTAGGAAGTTGAATTTTGCTAGGAATGTCCTGCATAGATTGGTTAGTATGAAAAAATTCTTTAAGCACAGAGAGTAGATGTAGTAAGTTACTCCCTCGGTTGGACTTAATCATAAGATTAGTCGGTTGTTTGGTTGGTTGCTTGGTTTGCAGTTTGGCGGTGCTGTCAGCAATGGGGTTTGCTTTTGGGTTCGGATTGGGTTTTGTTTTTATTTAAAGTTATCTGATCTAAATGAACCTCTTGTGGGGATAAAGGTACAAAAATATGTTTCTTTCCCTTAAACTCAAATGAGTACCTATTTGTAAACCCATCATGAATAACCCTTCTATCCGATTCCCAAGGTGTACCTAACAAGATGTGACCAGCATCCATGGGTAAAACATCACACAAAACCTCATCTTCATATTTGCCTATGGACAAAGGAACTAGGACCTGGTTCTCTACTTCTAGCTCACCCTCATCATTAAGCCATTGCAACTTATAGGGATTAGACCTCTTAATAATCTCAAGTCCTAACTTCTCTACCATAATCTCACTAGCTACATTGGTACAGCTACCTCCATCAATCACTAAGCTACATACCTTACTCTTAACTAGACAGCGAGTGTGGAATAGGTTCTCTCTTTGCTCATTTTTTTCTTTCCTAGTTTGTAAGTTTAGAGTTCTCCTAGTGACTAAGCGTTGTCCAGCATTGGGCATGTCTACATTTTCTTCCAAGGACTCAGCATCCGAATGGTCATCCTCTAATTCTACCTCACCATTAGCCCTAATAACTATGGTTCTCTTATTGGTACATTCCCTACAGTAGTGACCAAAGCCCTTATACTTAAAACATTGAATTTCCCTAGTTCTGGTGCTAGAACCCATATCCATTCCCTTAGGTTTCGAATCTTCTGCCTTAGCTTTACTGAAATGCTTGTAATCTTTGCTAGATTTATCCTCCTTAGATTGGCTAAACCTAGTAGAACTAAATCCGGGTTTAGGGTTTTTCCTCTTAAGTTGTTTTTCGAACATGATATCCTTATGGAGAAGTTCTTCTATTTCGACATAATGTTGAAACTCTAGCCTATCAATGATTTCCCTATTAAGGCCACCCATAAACCTAGCCATAGTGGCTTCACTATCCTCTTGAACATCAGCCATAAGAAATAAGGTTTCCATCTCCTTAAAGTACTCCTCTATGGTTCTAGATACTTCAGATAAGTTTCTAAGCTTGAAGTGAAGTTCCCTATGGTAGTGGCTAGGTACAAACCTTTTCCTCATGATTACTTTCATCTGGTTCCACAAATCTATAGGCAAATCCCCAGCCCTTCTCCTAGAGTTAAGTAATTGATCCCACCAACTTAAGGCATAATCTTTAAAAGCGGTTGGTACTACTCTAACCTTACTATCCTGAGTGTATTCCATACCATCAAAGACTATTTCTATATTCTGTTCAACTCTAAATACTCCTCAGGGCTGGTCATTGGTTCCATACCAAAGGGTCGCGTGTTATTCCTATGCGGTTGGTCGTCTCTTGGCCGCCTTCTCCTGGGTTTTGTGACCTAGATGAGTGACTGTAGTATTGATCAGTATCAGAAGGTGGCTGGTTTATCCTAAGTCGGTCATTGATGGATCTTTCTATTTCAGTTCTCATGGTTGCCATACTTTCATCCATCATGGCTATAATCAAGGAGTTGTTTGTGGGAGTTTGAGGATTCTTCTCCAATATTGCTGGTTCCTATCATGGTACCTGAAAAATTCAGACAACTAAACAAGTAAAAGGTTCAAAGTAAAAAACAGAAACTAACACAACAATTCGCTGAAAAAAAGACACAAGAACAAAGACAAACCCTAGAAAAGCATGTTCTACAACCTTTGAACTCCGGTTTTTAAATGGGTGAGTCTAACAACTTTAGATTCGTTTTGAAACGTTTTTAATTGGTATTCCTGGTTCTATTAAGTCTTAAGCACAAATTTCATTCAGGTTTAAATCTCTAAAATATTTTGATGAGGATCAAGCCCCTGATCAACTCCAAATGGTTGTGTAAGAGTAGATGAATGGATTGAAGTTTCGGAATGGGTGAAACGATGGTGTAAATTGTGGATGTGTGAGCTCTTAAGTGGATGGATCCAAGAACAATGGGAAATGGATGATACTTCTCAAGGATGGTGGAAAATGCTTCGACTAACTTCTTGCTCTGTGTGAATGACAAAGGCCAAGCACGTTGGGCAATGGGTGAATCGAGTTGAAACTTCCAAGGGTGATGAAGATCCCTTAGACTTTTGGCTTTTGAGAGGAATGAGAAAGTGTTCTAAAATTCCTTATTTAAGAGGAAGATCAAACGAGTTTAATAAGGAGATTTGCTATTAAACTGTTTGATGATTCAGAAAGAAGGATACAAGAGAGTACTTATAGTAGTCTAGGAATTGGAAAATGACTCCTAAAATTCTACCAACACGTTAAAGGAAATACTTAGGGAATTACAAAGACAACTAAGACAAAGACTAAGAAGCAAATAATTTTTTGACTTGATTCTTCATCTCTTATTTCATGGATGATGAGATAGAATGGGCCTTGATTCACCAAGAGGTTGTGGTAAAGTACCTTGGGCTTCCCTCATTAAAATCCTATCTTAGAAAACCCATTGGGACAAAACTAACAATAGGGATAAAGAGTACAATCCAAGACACCTCTCTTGCTGAGGTTTAGGTGGCTTGAATCACAACCAATGTGGCTGGATTAGCACACACTAAACTGGCCTGAATGCTGTTGAGAACTTGCTGTACTGTTGTCTTAAGTTTGGCTTGCTTAGATCGGTTTGGGATAGATTGAATTACTTGGAGGCTTTGTTGTAGCTCTTTCAGTCTCAAATGTTGTCACAATATTGAAAATTGAGCTAGATTAATGTGGGCGTTGGATTCATATAATTTTAAGCTCTAAATCAAACGTTAAAGACAATTTAGTGCGGACATGTCAAGTTGATCAGCTAGTTAAAATGATCATTCTAAACTGATCATTGGTTCTGATTAAGTAATGATTTACAAATGAAGTATAATGCATGGCTTCACGTAGCTTGGGATAGATTGGATCACTTGGAGGCTTTACCATATCTATTTTTGTCCTAAATTTAGCTAGCTTAACGTGGGCATTGGATTCGTATAATTCTGATCTCTAAATCAAAGTTTTGGATGATTTAGTGCGGACATGTTAAGTTGATCATTATCATTTTAAACTGATGATTCTAAACTGATCCTTAGTGCTCCTTGAGTAAAGGCTTATAAATCATGCATGGCATCACAAATTTTAGGATAGATTGGATAACTTGAAGGCTTTCTAGTACTTCTTTCAGTCTCAAATGTTATCACAATATAGAAAATTTAGCTAATATTATGTGGGTGTTGGATTCCTGTCATTCCGAACTCTAAATCAAAAGTTACGGATGATTTAGTGCGTATATATCAAGTTGATCGCCCAGCTGAAGTGATCATTCTAAACTTATCATTTTAAACTGATTATTCTTAACTGATCTTTAGTGCTACTTGAGTAAAGGCTTAAAAATTAAGCATAATGCATGGCATCACAACGTTTAGGATAGATTGGATTATTTGAAGGCTTTGTGGTACTCCTTTTAGTCTCAAATGTTGTCCCAATATAAAACATTGAGCTAGCTTAATGTGGGCGATGGATTTGTGTCATTCGGAACTCTAATCAAACGTTACACTCGATTTAGTGCATAAATGTCAACTTGATCGGCAAATCAAAATGATCATTCGAAACTGATTATTGGTGCTCATTGAGCAATGGCTTACAAATGAAGCAGAATGCATGGCATCACGCAGTTTGGGATATATTGGATTAATTGGAGGCTTTGTCGTAGCTATTTTGGAGATAAAATTTTTCACAATATTGAAAATTTAGCTAGCTTAACGTGGGCGTTTGATTTAAGTCATTCTGAACTCTAAATCAAAACTTACGTAAGATTTACAGTGGACATGTGAAATTAATCGGCTAGTTAAAGTGATCATTCTAAACGCTCATTGAGCAAAGGTTTACAAATGAAGCATAATGCATTGCATCACACAGCTAATGATAGATTGGATTACTTGGAGGCTTTGTCGTGGCTATTGCGGTCATAAATTTTCTCACAACCTAGAAAATTAAGCTAGCTTAGCTTGGGCATTTGAATCGTGTCATTCTGAACTCTAAATCAAAAGTTATGGACGATTTAGTGCGGACATGTCAAGTTCATTGGCCAGTTAAAATGATCACTCTAAAATGATTATTGGTGCTCCTTGAGTAAACGCTTATAAATGAAGCATAATGCAAGGCATCACGCAGTTTGGGATACAATAGATTACTTTTAGGTTTTGTCGTAGCTCTTTTAGTCTTAAATCTTATCACAATATTGAAAATTGAGCTAGATTAATGTGGGTGTTGGATTCATGTCATTTTGAGCTATAAATCGAAAGTTAAAGACGATTTGGTGCGGACATGTCAAGTTGATCAGCCAGTTAGGATGATCAATCTAACTGACCATTGGTGCTCATTGAGCAAATTTTTACAAATGAAGCATAATCGATGGGATCAGGCAGTGTGTGATAGATCTGATTACTTGGAAGCATTGTCATAGCTATTTAGGTCTAAACTTTGTCACAATATAGAAAATTGAGCTAGCTTAACGTGGGCGTTGGATTGGTGTCCTTCAGAACTCTAAATCCAAAGTTACGTACGATTTAGTGCATGCATGTCAAGTTGTTCGGCCAGTTAAAATGATCATTCTAAAATGATCATTGATGCTCCTTGAGTAAAGGCTTATAAATGAAGCATAATGCATTACATCACAACGTTTGGGATACATTGGATTACTTGGAGGCTTTGCCGTAGCTCTTTCAGTATCAAATATTTTCACAATATTGAAAATGGAGCTAGATTAAAATGGGCGTTGGATTCATGTCATTTTGAGCTCTAAATCAAATGTTAAAGACGATTTAGTTTGGAAATTTCACGTTTATCAGCTAGTTAAAATGATTATTCTAAACTGATCATGTGTGCTCATTCAGCAGCTGTTGACATATGAAGCATAATGGATGGCATCATGCAATTTGGGATAGATTGGCTTACTTGGAGGCTTTGTCATAGCTATTTTGGTATTAAATTTTGTCACAATATAGAATATTGAGCTAACTTAATGTCGGTATTGGATTTGTGTCATTCCGAACTCTAAATCAAAAGTTACGGATGATTTAATGCGGACATGTCAAGTTGACCAGCCAGTTAAAATGATCATTCCAAACTGATTAGTGGTGCTCCTTGAGTACAGACTTGTAAATGAAGCATAATGCCTGATATCTCGCAGTTCGGGATACATTGGATTACTTGGAGGCTTTGCCGTAGCTCTTTCACTCTCAAATGTTGTCAAAATATTGAAAAAATTGAGCTAGATTAATGTGGGTGTTCGATTCATTTCATTTTGAGCTCTAAATCAAAAGTTAAATACGATTTAGTGCTGACATGTCAAGTTGATCAGCTAGTTAAAATGATCATTCTAAACTGATCATGGGTGCTCATTCAGTACATGTTTACAAATGAAGCATAATGGAAGGCATCACGCAATTTGGGATAGATTGGATTGCTTTGAGGCTTTTTCTTAGCTATTTAGGTCTTAAACTTTGTCACAACATAGAAAATTGAGCTAGCCTAACGTGGGCATTGGATTGGTGTCATTCAGAACTATAAATCAAAGTTACAGACGATTTAGTGTCGACATGTTAAGTTGATCAAACAGTTAGAATGATCATTCTATACTGATCATTGGTGCTCCTTGAGTAAAGGCTTATAAATGAAGCATAATGTATGGCATCATACAGTTTGGGATACATTGGATTACTTTGAGGCTTTATCGTAGCTCTTTCAGGCTCAAATGTTATTATAATATTGACAATTAAGCTAGATTAATGTTGGTATTGGATTGATGTCATTTTGAGCTTTAAATCAAAAGTTAAAGACGATTTAGTACGGACATGTCAAGTTGTCAGCTTGTTAAAATGATCATTCTAAATTGATCATTGGTGCTCATCGAGCATAGGTTTACAAATGAAGCATAATGGATGGCATCACGCAGTAGGGATAGATTGGATTACTTCGAGGCTTTTTCGTAGCTATTTAGGTCTTAAACTTTGTCACAACATAGAAAATTGAGCTAATTTAACGTGGCCGTTGGATTGGTGTCATTCGAAACTCTAACTCAAAACTTACGAACGATTTAGTGCGAGCATGTCAAGATAATCGGCCAATTTACAATCATTCTAAAATGATCATTGGTGCTCCTTCAGTAAAGACTTATAAATGAAGCATAATGCATGGCATCACACAGTTTGGGATACATTGGATTACTTGGAGGCTTTGTCGTAGCTCTTTCAGTCTCAAATGTTTTCACAATATTGAAAATTGAGCTAGATTAACATGGGCGTTGGATTCATGTTATTTTGAGTTCTAAATCAAATGTTAAAGACAATTTAGTGCGGACATGACAAGATGATCAGCTAGTTAAAATGATCCTTCTAAACTGATCATTTGTGCTCATTGACCAAAGGTTTAAAAATGAAGCATAATGCATGGCATCATGCAGTTTGGGATAGATATGATTACTTGGAGGATTTTTCGTATCTCTTTCAGTCTCAAATGTTGTCACAATATTGAAAATTGAGCTAGATTAATGTGTCCGTTGCATTCATGTCATTTTGAGCTCAAAATCAAAAGTTAAAGACAATTTAGTAAGGACATGTCAAGTTGATCAGTTAGTTAAAATGATCATTTGAAGCAGATCATCCGAGCTCATTGAACAAAGGTTTACAAATGAAGCATAATGCTTGGCATCACGAATTTTGGGATAGATTGGAATACGAGAAGGCTTTGTTGTAGCTCTTTTACTCTCAAATGTTGTCACAATGTTGAAAATTGAGCTAAATTAACGAGGGCGTTGGATTCATGTCATTCTGAGTTCTAAATCAAATGTTTAAGATGATTTAGTACGGACATGTCAATTTGATCA
Organism: Pugionium cornutum; assembly: GCA_018901935.1. Lineage (NCBI taxonomy): Eukaryota > Viridiplantae > Streptophyta > Magnoliopsida > Brassicales > Brassicaceae > Pugionium > Pugionium cornutum. The sequence goes on along the minus strand of JAENJI010000098.1, from coordinate 66,745 downwards.
GCTTGTTAAAATGATCATTCTAAATTGATCATTGGTGCTCATCGAGCACAGGTTTACAAATGAAGCATAATGCATGGTATCAAGCTGTTTGGGATAGATTGGATTACTTGGAGGCCTTGTCGTAGCTATTTAGGTCTTAAACTTTGTCACAATATAGAAAATTGAGCTAGCTTAACGTGGGCGTTGGATTGGTGTCATCCCGACAATTTAGTGCAGACATGTCAAGTTTATTGGCGAGTTAAAATAATGATTTTAAAATTATCATTGGTGCTCCATGAGTAAAGACTTATAAATGAAGCATAATGCATGGCATCAAACATTTTGGAATACATTGGATTACTTGGAGGCTTTGCTGTATCCCTTTCAGTCACAAATATTTTAACAATATTGAAAATTGAGCTAGATTAACGTGGGTGTTGGATTCATGTCATTTTGAGGTCTAAATCAAATGTTAAAGACGATTTAGTGCGGACAAGTCAAGTATCAGCTAGTTGAAATGATCATTCTAAACTGATCATTGGTGCCCATTGAGCAAAGGGTTACAATAGAAGCATAACACATGGTATCACGCAGTTTGGGATAGTTTGGATTACTTGGAGGCTTACTTGTAGCTATTTCGGTCATACAATTTGTCACAATATAGAAAATTGAGTGAGCTTAAGCTGGGGATTGGATTCATGTCATTATGAACTCTAAATCAAAAGTTACGGACGATTTAGTATGGAAATATCAAGTTTATCTGCTAGTTAAATTGATCATTTTGAGCTCTAAATCAAATGTTAAAGACGATTTAGTGCGCACATGTCAAGTTTATTAGCTAGTTAAAATGATCATTCTAAACTGATCATTGGTGCTCATTGAGCACATGTTTACAAATGAAGCACAGTGGATGTCATTACGTAGTTTGGGATAGAATGGATTCCTTGGAGGCTTTTTCGTAGCTATTTAGGTTTAATACTTTGTCACAATATAGGATCCTTCATGTAAAAGCTATATAAATGAAGCATAATGCATGGCATCACGCAGTTTGGGATACATTGGATTACTTGTAGGCTATGCCGTAGCTCGTTCAGTCTCAAATATTTTCACAATATTGAAAATTGAGCTAGATTAACGTGGGTGTTGGATTCATTTCAATTCGAGCTTTAAACCGAATGTTAAAGACAATTTAGTGTGGACATGTCAAGTTGATCAGCTCGCTAAAATGATCATTCTAAACGTATCATTTGTGCTCATTGAGGAAAGGTTTACAAATGAAGAATAATGCATGGCATCACGCAGTTTGGGATATATATGATTACTTGGAGGCTTTGTCGTATCTATTTTGGTCTTAAATGTTGTCACAATATAGAATATTGAACTAGCTTAACGTGCGTGTTGGATTTGTTTCATTCCAACTCTAAATAAAAAGTTACAGAAGATTTATTGCGAACATGTCAGCTTGATCGGCCAGTTAAAATGAACATTGTAAATTGATCATTGGTGCTCCTTCAGTAAAGGCTTATAAATGAGGCATAATGCATGTCATCACACAGTTTGAAAGACATTGGATTACTCTTCACATCTCAAAAAAATTGTTGCAATATTGAAATTTGAGCTCGATTAATGTGGCCGTTGAATTCATGTCATTTTGAGCTCTAAATCAAAAGTTAAATACGATTTAGTGCTGACATGTCAAGTTGATCAGCTAGTTAAAATGATCATTCTAAACTGATCATGGGTGCTCATTCAGCAGTGGCTTACAAATGAAGCATAATGGAAGGCACCACGCAGTTTGGGATAGAATGGTTTACGCTGAGGCTTTTTCGTAGGTATTTAGGTCTTAAACTTTGTCACAATATAGAAAATTGAGCTAGCTTAACGTGGGCATTGGATTGGTGTCATTCGGAACTCTAAATCAAAATTGGTGTCATTCAGAACTCTAAATAAAAAGTTACGGACGATTTAGTGTGGACATGTCAAGTTGATCGGTAACTTAGAATGATCATTGTAAACTGATCACTGGTGCTCCTTGAATAAAGGCTTATAAATGAAGTATAATGCATGGCATCACACAGTTTGGGATACATTGGATTACTTATAGGTTTTATTATAACTCTTTCAGTCTCAAATGTTGTCACAATATTGAAAATTGAGCTAGATTAACGTGGGCATTGGATTCATGTCATTTTGAGCTCTAAATCAAATGTTAAAGATGATTTAGTATGGACATGTCAAGTTGATCAGCTAGTTAAAATGATCATTCAAGATTGATTAGTCGTGCTCATCGAGCACATGTTTACAAATGAAGCATATTCGATGGCATCACGCAGTTTGGGATAGATTGGAATACTTGGAGGCTTTGTCGTAGCTATTTAGGTCTTAAAATTTGTCACAATATAGAAAATTGAGCTAATTTAACGTGGGCGTTGGATTGGTGTCATGCGGAAGTCTAAATCAAAAGTTACAGATGATTTAGTGCAAACATATCAAGCTAATCGGCCAATTTATGGTCACTATAAAATGATATTTGGTACCTATTGGGTATAGATTTATAAATGAAGCATAATGCATCGCATCACACACATTTTGGGATACATTGGATTACTTGGAGGCTTTTTCGTAGCTCTTTTAGCCTCAAATGTTTTCACAATACTGAAAATTGAGCTAGATTAACATGGGCGTTGGATTCATGTTATTTTGAGTTCTAAATCAAATGTTAAAGACAATTTAGTGCGGACATGTCAAGTTGATCAGGTAGTTAAAATGATCCTTTGAAACTGATCATTGGTGCTCATTGACCAAAGGTTTACAAAAGAATCATAATGCATGTCATCACGCAGTTTGGGATAGATATGATTACTTGGAGGATTTTTCGTATCTCTTTCGGTTTCAAATGTTTCCATAATATTGAAAATTGAGCTAGATTAATGTGTCCGTTGCATTCATGTCATTTTGAGCTCCAAATCAAAAGTTAAAGACAATTTAGTAATAATATGTCAAGTTGATTAGTTAGTTAAAATGATCATTTTAAACTGATCAGCGGACCTCATTGAACAAAGGTTTACAAATGAAGCATAATGCTTGGCATCACGAATTTTGGGATAGATTGGATTACCAGAAGGCTTTGTTGTAGCTCTTTTAGTCTCAAATGCTGTCACAATATTGAAAATTGAGCTAGATTAATGTGAGCATTGGATTCATGTCATTTTGAGCTCTAAATCAAATGTTAAAAATGATTTTGTATGGACCTGTCAAGTTGATCAGCTTGTTAAAATGATCGTTCTAAATTGATCATTGGTGCTCATCGACCACATGTTTACAAATGAAGCATAATGCATGACATCAAGCTGTTTGGGATAGATTGGATTACTTGGAGGCCTTGTCGTAAATATTTAGGTCTTAAATTTTGTCATAATATATAAAATTGAGCTAGGTTAACGTGGGCGTTAGATTGGTGTCATTCCGACAATTTAGTGCAGACATGTCAAGTTTATTGGCGAGTTAAAATAATGATTTTAAAATGATCATTGATGCTCCATGAGTAAAGACTTACAAATGAAGCATAATGCATGGCATCAAACAGTTTGGGATACATTGGATTACTTGGAGGCTTTGCCTTATCCCTTTCAGTCTCAAATATTTTCATAATATCGAAAATTGAGCTAGATTAACGTGGGTGTTTGATTCATGTCATTTTGAGCTCTAAATCAAATGTTAAAGATGATTTAGTACATAGATGTTAAAGTGTATTGGCCAGTTAAACTGACCATTCTAAACTGATCATTGGTGCTCCTTCAGTAAAGGCTTATTAATGAAGCATAGTGCATGGCATCAGGGAGTTTTGGATAGATTGGATTACTTGAAAGCTTTGTGGTAGTTCTTTAAGTGTCAAATGTTGTTAAAATATAGAAAATTTAGCTAGCTTAACGTAGGCGTAGGATTCGTTTCATTCTGAATTCTAAACCAAAAGTTACAAACGATTTAGTGCGTACATGTAAACTTGATCGACCAGTTAAAATGATCATTCTCAACCAATAATTGTTGCTCCTTTAGTCAAAGCTTATAAATGAAGCATAATGCATGGCATCACACAGATTAGGATAGATAGGATTACTTGGAGGCTTTGTCGTAGCTATTTAGGTCTTAAATTGTGTCATCTAATAGAAAATTGAGCTCGCTTAACTTGGGCGTTGGATTCATATCATTGTAGACTCTAAATCAAAAGCTACGGACAATGTGGACATTTCAAGCTCATAGACTAGCTAAATTGAACATTATAAACTGATCACTAGTGCTCATTGAGCAAAAGTTTACAAATAAAGAATAATGCATGGCATCACATAATTTGGAATAGATTGAATTACTTGGAGGATTTATCGTAGCTATTTCGAGCTTAAATTTTATCACAATATGGAAAATTGAGGTAGCTTAACGTGGGCATTGGATTCGTTTCATTCTGAACTTTAAATCAAAAGTTACAGACGATTTAGTGCGGACATGTCAAGTTGATCAGCCAGTTAAAATGATCGTTCTAAGCTAATCATTGGAGCTCCTTGAGTAAAAGCTTATAAATGAAGCATAATGCCTGGCACCACGCAGTTTGGGATACATTGGATTACTTGGAGGCTTTGTTGTAGGTATTTCTCAAATGTTGTCACAATATTGAAAATTGAACTAGATTAACCTGGGCATTGGATTCACATCATTTTTGATCTCTATATCAAATGATAAAGATGATTTAGTACGTACATGTTAAAGTTGATCGGCCAGTTAAACTGACCATTCTATACTGATCTTTGGTGCTCCTTGAGTAAAGGCTTATAATTATAAATGAAGCATAATGCATGGCATCATGCAGTTTGGATTACATTGGATTACTTGAAGGCTTTTTCATAGCTATTTTGGTCTTAAATTTTGTCACAATATAGAAAATTGAGATAGCTTAACGTTGACGTTGAATTCGTGTCATTTTGAAATCTAAATCAAAAGTTACGGACGATTAAGTGCAGATATGTAAAGTTGATCGACCAGTTAAAGTGATCATTCTAAACTGATCATTGGTTCTCCTATATTATTAATCAAGCATAATGCATGGCATCACAGAATTCGGGATAGATTGGAATGTTTGGATACTTTGTCGTAGCTATTTTGGTCTTAAGTTTTGTCACAATAGAAAATTGAAATAGCTTACCGTGGGTGTTGGATTCGCGTCATTTTGAACTCTAAACAAAGACTTACGGATGATTTAGTACGGACATGTTAAGTTGATTGGCCAGTTAAAATGATCATTCTAACCTGATCATTCGTGCTCCTAGAGGAAAGGCTTGTAAATGAAGCATAATGCATGGCATCACGCAGTTTGGGATACATTGGATTATTTAAAGGCTTTGTCGTAGCTATTTCAGTCTAAGATATTGTCACAATATTGAAATCTGAGCTAGATTAACGTGGATGTTGGATTCATATTTTGAGTTCTAAATCAAATGTTAAAGATGATTTAGTGCAAACATGTCAAGTAAATCAGCTAGTTAAAATGATCATTTTAAATTGATCATTGGTGCTCATTGAGCAATGGTTTAGAAATGAAGCATAATGCATGACATCACACAGTTTGGGATAGATTGGATTACTTGGAGGCTTTGTCTTAGCTATTTCTATCCTAAACTTTTTCACACTATAGAAAATTGGGGTAAATCAAAAGTTATGGACGATTTAGTGCGGACATGTCAAGTTAATCGGCCAGTTAAAGTGACCATTTTAAATTAATCAGTAGTGCTCCTTTAGTAAAGGATTATAAATGAAGCATAATGCATGGCATCACACAATTTAGGATAGATTGGATTAGTTGAAGGCTTTATGGTAGTTCTTTAAGTGTCAAATGTTGGCACAATATAGAAAATTGAGCTAGCTTAATGTGGGCGTTGGATTCGTTTCATTCTGAATTCTAAACCAAAAGTTACAAACGATTTAGTGCATAATTGTAAAGTTGATCAGCCACTTAAAATGATCAATCTAAACCGATCATTGTTGCTCCTTTAGTACAGGCTTATAAATGAACATTAATGCGTGGCATATTTTAGATTGGGATACATAGGATTAACATGGGTGTTGGATTCGTGTCATTCAGAACTCTAAAACAAAAGTTACAAATGATTAAGTGCAGACATATCAAGCTTATCGGCGAGTTAAAATGATCATTCTAAATTGATCATTGGTGGTCATTGAGTAAAGGCTTAATAATGAAGCATAATGCATGACATCAAGTAGTTTTGGATACATTGGATTAGTTGGAGGCTTTTTCGTAGATTTTTCAGTCTCAAATGTTGTCACAATACGGAAAATTTAGCTAGCTTAATGTGGGCGTTGGACTCATGTCATTTTGAGCACTAAATCAAAAGTTCCGATGATTTAGTACGGACATGTCAACTTGATCGGCCAATTAAAATGTTCATTCTAAACTGATAATTGGTGCTGCTTGAGTAAAGGCTTATAAATGAAACATAATGCATGACATCACGCAGTTTTGGGATACATTGGATTACAAGGGAGCTTTGTAGCAGCTCTTTCAGTCACAAATGTCGTCACAATATGAAAAATTGAGCTAGCTTAACGTGGACGTTGGACTCATGTCAATTTGAGCTCAAAATCAAAAGTTAAAGACGATTTAGTGCGGACATGTCAAGTTGATCAGCTAGTTAAAATGATAATTCTTAACTTATCATTGGTGCTCCTTGAGTAAAGGCTTATAAATGAAGCATAATGCATGTCATCACGTAGTTTGGGATAGATTGGATTACTAGGAGGCTTTTCAGAGCCATTTTGTTGTTGAAATTTGTCAAATTATACAGAAAATTGAGCTAGGTTAATGTGGGTGGTTTATTCGTGTCATTCTCAACTCTGAATCAAAAGTTACGGACGATTTAGTGCAGACATATCAAGTTGATCAGATAGTTAAAATGAGCATTCTAAACTGATAATTGGTGCTCATTGAGTAAAGGCTTATAAATGAAACACCATGCATGACATCAGTTAGTTTGGGATGCATTGGATTACGTAAAGTATTTTTCGTAGCTCTTTGAGTCACAAATGTTGTCACAATATAGAAAATTCAGCTAGCTTAATGTGGGCGTTGGACTCATGTCATTCTGAGCTCTAAATCAAATTTTAATGACAATTCAGTGTGGACATGTACATTGATCAGCTAGTTAAAATTATCACTGGTGCTCTTTGACTAAATCAAAAGTTACAGACGATTTAGCACAGACATGTCAAGTTCATCAGATAGTTAAGATGAGCATTCTAAACTGATAACTGGTGCTCATTGAGTAAAGGCTTATAAATGAAGCACAATGCATGACATCACGTAGTTTGGGATACATTGGATTACTTAAATGATTTTTCGTAACTCTTTGAGTCTCAAATGTTGTCACATTACAGAAAATTCAGCTAGCTTAATGTGGGCGTTGGACTCATGTCATTCTGAGCTCTAAATCAAATGTTAAAGATGATTCAGTGTGGACATGTACATTGATCAGCTAGTTAAAATGAACACTGGAGCTCTTTGACTAAAGCTTATAAATGAAGCATAATGCATGACATCATGCATTTTGGGATATATTGGTTTACTTGTAGGCTTCTACGTAGTTCTTTCAGTTTCAAATAATGCCATAATATGGAAATTTGAGCTAGCTTGATGTGCGCGTTGGAATCATGTCATTTGAACTCTAAATCAAAAGTTAAAGACGATTTAGTGCGGACATATCAAGCTGATCAGCTAGTTAAAAATGATCAATCTAAACTGATCATTGGTGCTTCTTGAGTAAAGGCTTATAAATGAAGCATAATGTATGGCATCACACTGTTTGGGATATATAGGACTACTTGGAGGCTATGTCGTAGCTATTTTGGTCTTAAATTTTGTCACAATATAAAAACTTGAGCTAACTTAACGTTGGCGTTGGATTGATTGGATTAGTTAAAGGCTTTATGGTAGTTCTTTAAGTGTCAAATGTTGGCACAATATAGAAAATTGAGCTAGCTTAATGTGGGCGTTGGATTCGTTTCATTCTGAATTCTAAACCAAAAGTTACAAACGATTTAGTGCATAATTGTAAAGTTGATCAGCCACTTAAAATGATCAATCTAAACCGATCATTGTTGCTCCTTTAGTACAGGCTTATAAATGAACATTAATGCGTGGCATATTTTAGATTGGGATACATAGGATTAACATGGGTGTTGGATTCGTGTCATTCAGAACTCTAAAACAAAAGTTACAAATGATTAAGTGCAGACATATCAAGCTTATCGGCGAGTTAAAATGATCATTCTAAATTGATCATTGGTGGTCATTGAGTAAAGGCTTAATAATGAAGCATAATGCATGACATCAAGTAGTTTGGGATACATTTGATTACTTGGAGGCTTTTTCGTAGCTCTTTCAGTCTCAAATGTGGTCACAATACGAAAAATTTAGCTAGCTTAATGTGGGCATTGGACTCATGTCATTTTGAGCACTAAATCAAAAGTTAAATGCGATTTTGATGGGATATGTAAGTTGATCAGCTAGTTAAAATGATCATTGGTGCTCCTTAAGTAATGGCTAATAAATGAAGCATAATGCATGGCATCACGTAGTTTGGGATAGATTAGATTAGTTGGAGGCTTTGTCGCAGCTATTTCGGTCTTAAATATTGTCACAATATGGAAAATGGAGCTAGCTTAACATGGGCATTGGATTCATATCATTCGGAACTCTAAATAAAGTTAAGGATGATTTAGTGCAGACATGTTAAGTTAATCGGCTAGTTAAAATGATCATTCTAAACTGATCATTGGTGCTCCTTGAGTAAAGGCTTATAAATGAAGCATAATGCATAACATCACGCAGTTTGGGATATATTGGGTTATTTGGATGCTTTTTCGTAGCTTTCCCAGTCTCAAATGTTGTCACAATATGAAAAATTGAGTTAACTTGATGTGGGCATTGGAATCATGTCATTTTGAGTTCTAAATCAAAAGTTAAAGATGATTTAGTGTGGACATCTCAAGTTGATCAGCTAGTTAAAATGATCATTGTAAAGTGATCATTGGTACTCCTTGAGTAAAGGCTTATAAATGAAGTAGAGTGCATGGAATCACGTAGTTCGGGATGGATTGGACTACTTGGAGGCTTTGTTGTAGCTATTTTGGTCTTAAATTTTGTCACAATATAGAAAATTTAGCTAGCTTAACGTTGTCGTTGGATTCGTGTCATTCTGAACTCTAAATCAAAAGTTCCGACAATTTCGTGCGGACATGTCAACTTGATCGGCCAGTTAAAATGTTATTGTAAACTGATAATTGGTGCTGATTGAGTAAAGGCTTATAAATGAAACATAATGCATGGCATCACGCAGTTTTGGGATACATTGGATTACATGGGGGCTTTGTACTAGCTCTTTCAGTCTCAAATGTTGTCACAATATGAAAAATTGAGCTAGCTTAATGTGGACGTTGGACTCATGTCATTTTGAGCTCGAAATCAAAAGTTAAAGACGATTTAGTGCGGACATGCCAAGTTGATCAGTTAGTTAAAATGATAATTCTAAACTTATCATTGGTGCTCCTTGAGTAAAGGCTTATAAATGAAGCATAATGGTGTCATCACGTAGTTTGGGATAGATTGGATTACTAGGAGGCTTTTTCACAGCCGTTTTGGTGTTGCATTTTGTCAAATTATATAGAAAATTGAGCTAGCTTAACGTTGGTGGTTGATTCGTGTCATTCGGTATTGACATAGGAAATCAAATAAGACCTATCTTGACCTACAAGGCAAGTGTGACCACGAAATTCAGTTTGAATAACAAGGGAAAAGAAAAAGGAGGGAGTTATTATTAACCACATGGTTAAAATGGTTAAATAGCTGCCTTGGGAGAAGAATCAAGGTGAAAAGGACATGTCCATGCTGCACACAGTCTTGGTAACCACACCAAACAGTCATGAGACAGTCTGCAGCTCTTCCCCTCTCTTCTCATTGGTTGTTGACAGGCTCCTCCTCTATTCAAACTCATCCACAAGTTTGAATTCGTTTTCTTTTGTGTTCACATTGTAAATCCTCTATAAAAGGGCTGTAAAGACTCAATGTATGAATATACTCTTAGGAGATTCTTCTCCAGAAGTCTAAGACATTTTCTCATCTTCTCATGCTTTTCTTTGAGTTTCTGGATTCAATTCTTCACATTTCTCCTCTCTAATCTCAATATTCTTTCAGAAACCTTGTATGCCAATCTTAAGATATATACTTTTGGAACAGATAACCTTGTATTCTTAGGTTTTGTTGTGAGTACAGATAGTATTAAGGTTGATGAGGAAAAGATAAAAGCGATTAAGGAGTGGCCGAGTCCAAAGAATGTTTGGGAAGTAAGGAGCTTCCATGGCCTAGCTGGGTTTTACTGGAGATTTGTCATGGACTTTAGAACTATAGCAGCTCTACTCACTTAGGTTATCAAAAGAAATGTGGGATTTAAGTGGGAGCAGGCGCAAGAGGAGGCATTCCAAACCTTGAAAGACAAGCTCACACACTCCTCGGTGCTATCTCTTCCTAACTTTGATAAAACTTTTGAAATTGAATGTGATGACTTAGTAGTTGGTATTGGTGATGTTCTTATGTAGGAAAGGAAGCCCATAGATTACTTTAGTGAGTAATTTGGAGGGGCCACACTCAATTACCCAACCTATGAAAAAGAACTACATGCGCTTGTGAGGGCCTTGCAAACATGGCAACATTATCTTTGGCCCGAAGAGTTTGTCATCCATACCAACCATGAGTCACTCAAACATCTCAAAAGGCAACAAAAGCTGAACAAAAGACATGCTAGGTGGGTCAAATTCATTGAAACCTTCCCTTATGTGATCAAATACAAGAAAGTTAAAGAGAATGTAGTAGCCGATGCTCTTTCTCGGAGGTATGTACTCTTGAACTCTTTAGAAGTTAAACTGCTAGGGTCTGAGAAATCAAAGAGTTATATGCTACTGATGCTGATATTTATGCTTCTTGTGAGAATTTTGGTACTGGAAAATACTTTAAGAGTGAAGGCTTCTTGTTTTATGATAATCGGTTATGTGTACCTAACTCCTCTTTGCGAGACTTGTTTGTTAAGGAAGCACATTCAGGTGGTCGGTCTTATGGGTCACTTTGGCGTGGCAACGACATTAAATGTATTGCAAGAACACTTCTTTTGGCGACACATAAGGAGTGATGTTTAGAAAGCTTGCCAAAGATGTGTAACTTGCAAGCAAGTCAAATCCACAATCCAAAAGCACGGTTTGTATACCTCTCTTCTTATACCTTTGCACCCTTAGCATGATATTTCTATGGATTTTGTTGTTGGATTGCCTAGTACGAAGACTGTAAAGGATTCTGTGTTTGTTGTAGTTGATAGTTTTTCCAAAATGGCTCACTTTATTCCATGTCATAAGACGGATGATGCCGTTAACATTGCTGGATTATACTTTAAGGAGATAGTTAGACTTCATCGCATGCCTAGGACCATAGTATCAGATAGAGACATTAAGTTCCTTAGTTACTTTTGGAAAACACTTTGGTCTAAGCTAGGAACTAAGCTTTGTTTCTCCACAATTTGTCACCCGCAATTGGATGGTCAAACTGAAGTAGTTAATAGAACCTTGTCTACTTTGTTAAGAGCTTTGATTAAAAATAATCTTTGGACTTCGGAAGAATGTTTGCCTCATGTTGAATTCGCATATAATCAGCTAGGCATACTCTTCTAAGTACTCACCATTTGAAATTGTTTATGGGTTCAATCCCATCTCACCTTTGGATCTAATGCATTTACCTTTGAGTGAAAGGACAAGCCTTGATGGAAAGAAAAAGGCTGAGTTGGTTAAAAAAATTCATGAAAAGGCTCGGCTTAATATTGTGAAAATAAGACTAAGATTTATGCTCAACAAGCCAATAAAGGCCGAAAGGAGTTAGCATTTGAGGAAGGAGACTTGGTGGGGATCGATTTGGGCAAAGATAGATTTCCGAGTAAAAGGAAATCCAAGCTAATGCCTAGGATTGATGGCCCATTCAAAGTCATCGAGAAGATCAATGACAATGCCTACCAGCTGGATCTCTAAGGTAAGTACCAAGTAAGTTCAAACTTCAATATTACTGATTTAGTTCCATATTTTGCAGATGAAACAGAATTGAGGTCAAACCTTCTCAACTGGAGGAGGATGATGTGAGCATGGCCACCAAAGAACCACAACCTAAGCAGCAGCCTGAACCAGAGGAGGAAGAAGCCACTAAATATGATAAGGAGCAGTTAGAACCCGTGGATACTGGAGATGAAAGCCTAAAAATCTTCAATGGCCCCACTACCTGATCAAGCAAGCCAAACTTAAGACAACACTACATCACCTTCTCAACACCATTCAGGCCGGTTTAGTGTGTGCTAATCCAACCACATTGGTTGTGATTCAAGCCACCTAAACCTCACCAACATAGGTGACTTGGATTGTACTCTTTTTCCCTATTTTTAGTTTTGTCCCAATGGGTTTTCTAAGATAGGTTTTTAATGAAGCAAGCACAAGGTACATTACCTTGACCTCTTGGTGAATCAAGGCCCGTTCTATCTCATCATCCATGAAATAAGAGAGGAAGAATCAAGTCAAAACATTATTTACTTCTTAGTTGTTGTCTTAGTTGTATTTGTAATTCCCTAAGTATTTCCTTTAACGTTTTGGTAGAATTTTAGGAGTCAATTTCAATTTCCTAGATTACTATAAGTACTCTCTTGAATCTTTCTTTTTGAATCATCAAACATTTTAATAGCAATTTCCTTCTTAAACTCGTGTGATCATCCTCTTAACTAAGAAATTTTAGAACACTTTCTCATTCCTCTCCAGAGCCGAAAGTCTGAGAGATCTTCATCACCCTTGGAAGTTTAAATTCGATTCACCCCTTGCCAAACGTGCTTGGCCTTTATTATTCACACATAGCAAGCAGATAGTCCAAGGATTTTCCACCATCCTAGAGAAGTATCATCCATTTCCCCTTGTCCTCGGATCCATCCACTTAAGAGCTCACACATCCGCAAGTTACACCAACGTTTCACCCATTCCACAACATCAATTCATTCATTGACTTTTCCACAACCATTTGGAGTTGATAAGGGGCTTGATCCTCATCAGGATCCCATCACATTTATAAGCCTTTACTCAAGAGCACCAATGATAAGTTTAGAATGATCATTTTAACTAGCAGATCAACTTGACATGTCCGCATTAATTCGTCCGTAACTTTTGATTTGGAGTTCAGAATGACAAGAATCCAACGCCCACGCTAATCTATCTCAATTTTCAATATTGTGATAATATTAGAGACTGAAAGAGCTACGAAAAAAGCCTCTAAGTAATTGAATCTATCCCAAACTATGTGATGTCATGCATTATGCTTCATTTGTAAACCTTTGCTTAATGAGCACCACTGATCAGTTAAAAATGATCATTTTAACTAACTCATCAACTTGGGATTTCCGCACTAAAATTTCTTTAACTTTTGATTTAAAACTCAAAATGACATGAATCCATGCCAACATTAATCTAGCTCAATTTTCAATATTGTGACAACATTTGAGACTGAAAGAGGTACGATAAAGCGTCCAAATAATCAATGTATCTCAAACTGTGTGATGCCTTGCATTATGCTTAATTAATAAGCCTTTATTCAAGGAGCACTAAAGATTAGTTTATAATGATAAGTTTAGAATGATAATTTTAGCTATTGACATAGGAAAATCAAATAAGACCTATCTTGACCTACAAGGCAAGTGTGAGCACGAAATTCAGTTTGAATAACAAGGGAAAAGAAAAAGGAGGGAGTTATTATTAACCACATGGTTAAAATGGTTAAATAGCTGCTTTGGGAGAAGAATCAAGGTGAAAAGGACATGTCCATGCTGCACACAGTCTTGGTAACCACACCAAACAGTCATGAGACAGTCTGCAGCTCTTCCCCTCTCTTCTCATTGGTTGTTGACAGGCTCCTCCTCTATTCAAACTCATCCACAAGTTTGAATTCGTTTTCTTTTGTGTTCACATTGTAAATCCTCTATAAAAGGGCTGTAAAGACTCAATGTATGAATATACTCTTAGGAGATTCTTCTCCAGAAGTCTAAGACATTTTCTCATCTTCTCATGCTTTTCTTTGAGTTTCTGGATTCAATTCTTCACATTTCTCCTCTCTAATCTCAATATTCTTTCATGGTATCAGAGCATAAGATCATTTTCTTAAATTTTCTACTCAAATCTCTCAGTTTCTATTCTAAAATTCTGTCAAAAATCTCTCAGCCTTTAAACTATAAACTGCCTCCTTTGAGCTCTTCAAAGCCTAACAATGGAGGATACAGTTCAAATTAGTTCCAGCCTGAAACCTACGGTGATACGAGTAGTTCTCAAAGGCTTGAACTACACATTATGGTCAAGAACCATCAAGACAGCCATTTGTGGCAAAGGACTTTGGAATTACATCTTGGAGGATAATACTCCATCTATAGATGATCCAAAGGACAAGAAGGATGAGGCAACAAGAAAAGAAGAAGCTAGGTGGTTCCAAGAAGATCAATCAGTCCTTGGATTCCTCCAAAATTCATTGGACCCATCCATTCTTGAAGCTTATTCACATTGTGAAACTGCCAAGTCTCTTTGGGACACTCTCAAGAGGGTGTATGGGGATGTTTCAAACCTCAGCCGTGTGTATGAGGTTAAGAAGGCTCTCAATGATCTACACCAAGAGGATATGGAGTTCACAAAGTTCTTAGGCAAGTTCCAATCAACATGGTCCGAGCTTGACATGTTGAGACCAAGTTCTATGGATCCAAAGGTGCTTAATGAAAGGAAGGAACAAGACAAGATACTTGGGCTCCTTCTCAACCTAAATCCAGCCTTTAAGGATGTGATTAAGTCCATCCTAAGAGAGCCAAAACTCCCTGATTTCGAAGAGGTGTGCTCACGGATTCAGAAGGAGCAAGGCAACATTCGTTTGTTTGGTGGAAAAAGAGAACTAGTCATGGCCAACAAGAGCGTGTTTAAGCAAGAGGGTAGGAAGAGTGTGATGTGTGAACATTGTAAGAGGAATGGCCACATCAAGGACAAGTGCTGGATACTTCATCCTCATCTCAATCCAAACCGGTTCAAGGATTCAAGGCTAACATCTCTCAAAAGGTTGTGACTGAACAGGCAAGTTCAACCAACCAAGGAGGGGAGGTAGCTATGAATGTATCCATGGAGTATGCTAAGAAGAGTGACTTGGAGGATCTCATCAAGGCCTATGCCTCAAAACTCTCCGGTATCACACTCTACTCCCATAAATTGCTTGATAAACCGGATCATAAGTTGGTAGTGGATTCGGGTGCTTCTCACCATATGATTAGCAATGCTAGGTTGTTAAAGAACATTGAACCATGTCTAGGACAAGTAACTATAGCTGATGGTAAGAGTATTCCAATTGAAGGAACCGGAAAATTAAGACTATTTCACAAAGAAAGTACTGCTTTCTTTGTACCTAAGTTTAAGTCTAACCTAGTTTCGGTCAAAAGGGCTACTAAAGACCTGAATTGCAATGTTACTTTTGGACCTAACAATGTTTACTTTCACGATATTAAGAGTGGTAAGATACTTGGAAGTGGTGGGACTCAAAATGAGCTCTATGTTCTTGAGGACACTCCTCCAAGCAATTCGGATTCCTTAGCTTTCAAATCCTGTGTTTTTGCTAATAAAGATGTCTTATGGCATGCTAGATTAGGACATCCTCATGCTCGTGCTTTAAGCTTAATAATGCCTAATGTTGCTTATGATCACTCAGTTTGTGAGGCTTGTATCCTTGGCAAACATTGTCGTGTTGTTTTCCCTAAATCATCTACAATTTATGAGCATTGCTTTGATTTAGTACATTCCGATGTTTGGACCTCACCTTGCATGTCTAGAGATAGGAATAAATACTTTGTGACCTTTATAGATGAGAAATCGAAATATACATGGGTTACATTACTTCCATCTAAAGATAGGGTTTATGAGGCATTTATAAACTTTCATAATTATGTTACTAATCAATTCAATGCCAAGATCAAAGTGTTAAGATCAGATAATGGAGGGGAATACACAAGTCAAAGATTCAAAGCTCACTTAAACAAACATGGAATACTACATCAAACTAGCTGCCCACACACACCACAACAAAATGGAGTTGCTGAAAGGAAGAACCAACACTTAATGGAAGTAGCAAGATCCATGATGTTTCATACCAATGTTCCTAAAAGTTTTTGGGGAGATGCAGTCTTGGTTGCTTGCTACCTCATCAATCGGATTCAACCCAAAGTCTTGCAAGACATATCCCCATTTGAGGTACTCAATAAAACTAAACCCACCATTGATCATTTATGTGTATTTGGGTGTGTGTGCTTTGTGTATGTTCCAGGTGATCTAAGAAACAAGTTGGAGGCAAAGAGCATCAAGTGTATGTTCCTTGGATATTCGACAACACAAAGGGTTATAAGTGCTATGATCCGAGCAACAACAGGACATATGTGTCTAGAGATGTCAAGTTCATAGAAGAACGAAGCTATCATATCAGAAAGATTGGGAAGGACTGAAGGATCTCTCAAGGTCACCTTCTGATTTGGCTACGAGTTTGAGGTTTCTCTTGAATCATTTGGGAAATGATGTGCCAAAGGATTCAAGACACGAAGAAGAAAGAACCCCAAGTAGTTCACAAGATACCCAAGAGAATGAACAAGGGGTGGTAACTCAAGAACAAACTCCAATCCAAGAAGAAGCTATGGCCCAAAATCAAGAACAAGACGACTTGGAAGTGGGTATAGAGGAACCTATTCACCAAATGGAAGAGGAAACGGTTGAGAGGAGGCTGCACCACCTGTTCAGCATTTAAGGAGGAGTACTAGACTTAGGAACACTAGGGTATTCTACAACAACCAGGCCGTGGCTCATCCCATACAAGCTGTTTGTTCCCTTGACCTCTTGCCATCTAGTCATCAAGCATTCCTTGGAAAGATTGAAAAAAGTCAGATTCCAAAGACTTATGAAGAAGCTAAGAGAAAGAAAGAATGGTTAGATGTAGATGAGAAGGGAGCTATGGAAAGAATCATATGGATATAAGAACTTCCAAAGGCAAGAATTGTGAGTTCCAAGTGGTGTTCACCATCAAGTATAAGAGCAATGGGGACATAGAAAGGTACAAGGCATTCTAGTCAAAGAGGTTTCACTCAGACATATGGAGAGGACTATACTGATACATTTGCACCCTAAGCTACACACTAAGGGTTGTTCTTTCACTAGCCAGAATTTGACTTCTTATGGCAAATGGATGTCAAGCATTCCCCAAGGAGAACTTGAAGAGGAAGTAAGACTCCACCACCAGGCCTTGAAGATCTTTGCAAAGAGGGACAGGTTCTAAGACTTAGGAATATATTGAAGCAGTCACTCCTGGTATCACAAATTAAGCTCCACACTTACTGATAATGGGTTTAGGAAATCCCATTCAGATCATACTTTGTTCACTCGTCAAAACGCAAAAGGAATTGTGGTGGACTTGGTTTATGTGGATGACCTTATCATCACAGGAGATGACAAGGAAGGAATTCAGTCCACAAAGGCCTTCTTAAACAGATCATTTGACATCAAGGATCTTGGAGAGTTGAAGTACTTCTTGGGTATTGAAGTGTGTCGGTCTCAGGAAGGGCTCTTTCTATCCCAAAGAAAGTATGCTCTTGATCTGTTGACAGACACAAGAAAGCTTGGGGCTAAACCGGCCAAAACTCCTCTTGAAGATGGCTACAAGGTCAACGGAAAGGGGGAGAAAGCTGATGAGTTATTTTAGGATGTTTCTCAGTATAGGAGACTAGTTGGGAAGTTGATCTACCTCACCCTAACACGACCAAACTTGTGTTTTGCTGTGAATCAAGTGAGTCAACATATGCAAAAACCTATTGTCTATCATTGGAGAATGGTAGAAAGGATCCTTAGATACATCAAAGGATCTCCTGGTCAAGGCATATGGATGGGCAAGAATGGGAACACTGAGATTGTCGGATATTGTGATCATTGGGTTGATAGGTCATAGGAAATCAACCAGGTATTGCACCTTCAAGGAACTTAGTCACTTGGAAGACTAAGAAGCAGAAGGTGGTATCATGTTCTAGTGCTGAAGCAGAATATAGGGCTATGAGGAAGTTGACAAATGAAGTAACTTGGCTCAAAGCACTCTTGAAAGATTTCAGTATTGCACAACCAGGGCCAATTACCTTCCATTGTGATAATCAGGCAGCCATTCACATTGCTTCAAACTCAGTGTTTCACGAGAGGACCAAGCACATAGAGATCGATTGCCATAAGGTTAGAGAGAAAGTTCAAGATTGAACCATTCTACCATGTTATACAAAGAGTGAAGACCAACTAGCTGACATCTTCACAAAGGCAGCAAGTCTCAAAGTTTGCAAGAAAATCTTTAGCAAACTTGGGCTTGTTGATTTATCACATCCATGATCATAGGTCTCCTAATCCAAGAGCAACATACTCTTTTTCCCTTATTAAGGTTTTGTCCCAAGTGGTTTTCCTTAATAAGGTTTTTAATGAGGTGTTGCCTTGGGTTCCCAAGCTTAAGACTTTAGGGTGATTCCAAAGTCTTTAGCTTGAGGGGGAGTATTGACATAGGAAAATCAAATAAGACCTATCTTGACCTACAAGGCAAGTGTGAGCACGAAATTCAGTTTGAATAACAAGGGAAAAGAAAAAGGAGGGAGTTATTATTAACCACATGGTTAAAATGGTTAAATAGCTGCCTTGGGAGAAGAATCAAGGTGAAAAGGACATGTCCATGCTGCACACAGTCTTGGTAACCACACCAAACAGTCATGAGACAGTCTGCAGCTCTTCCCCTCTCTTCTCATTGGTTGTTGACAGGCTCCTCCTCTATTCAAACTCATCCACAAGTTTGAATTCGTTTTCTTTTGTGTTCACATTGTAAATCCTCTATAAAAGAGCTGTAAAGTCTCAATGTATGAAAAAACTCTTAGGAGATTCTTCTCCATAAGTCTAAGACATTTCTCATTTTCTCATACTTCTCTTTGAGTTTCCAGATTCAATTCTTCACATTTCTCCTCTCTAATCTCAATATTCTTTCAAAACCGGCCAAAACTCCTCTTGAAGATGGCTACAAGGTCAACAGAAAGGGGGAGAAATCTGATGAGTTATTTAAGGATGAGATAGAGACTATTGTTGATCTAATTCACTAACAAGACTTGTGTTTTGCTGTGAATCAAGTGAGTCAACATATGCAAAAACCTACTGTCTATCATTGGAGCATGGTAGAAAGGATCCTTAGATACATCAAAGGATCTCCTGGTCAATATGGATGGGCAAGAATGGGAACACTGAGATTGTTTGACAATGGATTCTATGATAGTTGATAGAAATCAACCATGCATTGCACTATTGGTAACCAGTCACTTGGAAGACCAAGAAGCAGAAGGTGGTATCATGTTCTAGTGCTCAATATAGAAATGAGGAAGCTGACAAATGAAGTAACTTGGCTCAAAGCGCCTTGAAAGATTTGCATTGAACAACAGGCCAATTACTTCCATTGTGATAATCAGGCAGATCACATTGCTTCAAACTCAGTGTTTCACGAGAACCAAGCATAGAGATTGATTATAAGGTTAGAGAAAGTTCAAGATGGAACCATTCTGCCATGTTATACAAGGAGTGAAGACCAGCTGACATCTTCAAAAGGAGAGAAAGTTTGCAAGAACATCTAGCAAACTTGCTTGTTGATTTATCACACCATGATCAGGTGTTCTAATCCAAGAAACAATTTTCCTTATGTTTTATCCCAAGTGGTTTTCCTTAATAAGGTTTTTAATGAGGTGTTGCCTTGGGTTCCCAAGCTTAAGACTTTAAGGGTGATTCCAAAGTCTTAGCTTGAGGGGGAGTATTGACATAGGAAAATCAAATAAGACCTATCTTGACCTACAAGGCAAGTGTGAGCACAAAAATTCAGTTTGAATAACAAGAGAAAAGAAAAAGGAGGGAGTTATTATTAACCACATGGTTAAAATGGTTAAACAGCTACCTTGGGAGAAGAAACAAGGTGAAAAGGACATGTCCATGCTGCACACAGTCTTGGTAACCACACCAAACAGTCATGCCTGCTGCACACAGCCTTGGTAACCACACCAAACGTTCATGACAGTCTGCAGCTCTTCCCCTCTCTTCTCATTGGTTGTTGACAAGCTCCTTCTCTATTCAAGCTCATCCACAAGTTTGAATTCGTTTTCTTTTGTGTTCACATTGTAAATCCTCTATAAAAGGGCTGTAAAGACTCAATGTATGAATATACTCTTAGGAGATTCTTCTCCATAAGTCTAAGTCATTTCTCATTTTCTCATACTTCTCTTTGAGTT